>JAWPHD010019290.1:0-36351 GCA_037043455.1 Cyrtodaria siliqua
GTTCAGACTTGTGGCTAATTTATCTGACAAAGTGATTGGGTCAGACGTGTGGCTAATTTATCTGACAAAGTGATTGGTTCAGACATGTGGCTAATATATCTCACAAAGTGATTGGGTCAGACGTGTGGCTAATTTATCTGACAAAGTGATTGGGTCAGATGTGTGGCTAATTTGTCTGACCATGTGGTTGGTTCAGACTTGTGGCTAATTTATCTGACAAAGTGATTGGTTCAGACTTGTGGCTAATTTGTCTGACAAAGTGATTGGGCCAGACGTGTGGCTAATTTGACTGACAAAGTGATTGTGTCGAACATGTGGCTATTTCATCTGAGAAACGGATTGAGTCGGACATGTGGCTAATTTATCTGACCAAACGATTGGGTTGGACGTGTGGCTAATTTGCCTGACAGAGTGATTGGGTCGGATTTGTGGCTAATTCTTCTGACAAAGTGATTGCGTTAGACTTGTGCTTATTTATCTGACAGTCATTGCATCAGACATGAGGCTAATTTATCTGACAAAGTGATTGGAACAGGCATGTGGCTAATATACTGACTAAGTGATTGGGTGAGATGTGTGGCTAATTTATCTGAAAAGTGATTGGTTTAGACTTGTGGCTAATTTATCTGACAAAGTGATTGAGTCAGACGTGTGGCTAATTTATCTGACAAAGCAGTTGAGTCAGACGAGTGTCTAATTTATCTGACAAAGATATTGGTTCAGACTTTTGGCGAATTTATCTGACAAAGCGGTTGAGTCAGAATTTTGGCTAATTTATCTGACAAAGTGATTGGTTCAGACTTGTGGCTAATTTGTCTGACAAAGTGATTGGGCCAGACGTGTTACTAATTTATCTGACAAAGTGATTGTGGCTGATTTGTCTGACAAAGTTATTGGGTCAGATGTGTCGCTAATTGATCTTACAAAGTGATTGGGTCAGACATGTGGCTAATTTACCTGAGAAGGTGATTTGGTCAAACATGTGGCTAATTTGTCTGACAAAGAGATTGGGTCAGACATGTGGTTTATTTATCTGACAAAGTGATTGGGTCAGACGTGTGGCTAATTTTTTTGACAAAGTGATGCCGTTAGACTGGTTGCTTATTTATCTGACAAAATGATTGCGTCAGACATGTGGCTAATTTATCTGATAAAATGATTGGGTCAGATGTGTGGCTAATATATCTGACAAAGTGATTGGGTCAAACATGTGGCTAATATATCGGACAAAGTGATTGGGTCAGATGTGTGGCTAATATATCTGACAAAGTGATTAGGTCAGATGTGTGGATAATTTCTCTGACAAAGTGATTGGTTCAGACTTGTGGCTAATTTATCTGACAAAGTGATAGGGTCAGACGTGTGGCTAATTTATCTGACAAAGTGATTGGGTGGTCAGGCATGTGGCTAATTTATCTGACAAAGTGATTGGGTCAGACATGTGACTAATTTATCTGACAAAGTCATTGGGTCAGATGTGTGGCTATTATATCTGATAAAGTGATTGGGTCAGACATGTGACTAATATATCAGACAAAGTGATTGGGTCAGACATGTGGCTGATTTGTCTGACAAATTGATTGGTTTAGACGGGTGGCTAATTTATCTGACAAAGTGATTGGGTCAGACGTGTGGCTAATTTATCTGACAAAGTGATTGGATCAGATGTGTGGCTAATTTATCTGACAAAGTGACTGGGTCAGACGTGTGGCTAATTTATCTGACAAAGTGATTGGGTTAGATGTGTGGCTAATTTATCTGACAAAGTGATTGGGACTGATGTGTGGCTAATTTATCTGACAAAGTGATTGGGTCAGACGTGTGGCTAATTTATCTGACAAAGTAGTTCAGTGAGACATGTGGCTTATTTATCTGATAAAGTGACTGGGTCAGACGTGTGGCTAATTTATCTGACAAAGTAGTTGAGTCAGACATGTGGCTTATTTATCTAACAAAGTGATTGGGTCAGACGTGTGGCTAATTTATCTGACAAAGTGATTGGGTCAGACATGTGGCTAATATACTGACACAGTGATTGGGTCAAACGTCTGGCTAATATATCTGACAAAATGATCGGGTCAGATGTGTGGCTATTATATCTGACAAAGTGATTTGGTCAGACATCTGGCTAATTTGTCTGACAAAGTGATTGAGTCAGTATTGTGGCTAATTGATTTGACAGAGTGATTTATCAGACATTTGGTTAATTACTGTAGTCACAAGTATCACTCACATTGTCAGATAAATTAGCCACATGTCTGATCCAAA
The DNA here is from genome assembly GCA_037043455.1 of Cyrtodaria siliqua. NCBI lineage: Eukaryota > Metazoa > Mollusca > Bivalvia > Adapedonta > Hiatellidae > Cyrtodaria > Cyrtodaria siliqua. Next base: position 2,269 of record JAWPHD010019290.1, read on the forward strand.
CTAATTTTGTCAAATAAATTAGCAACAAGTCTATCCGTAACTTCATTTGTCAGGTTGGTTTTCATCAATACCAGATAAAATAGCCATAAGTCTGGCCCAAACTAACTTAAATTTGTCAGATCAGTTAGCCACAAATCAGACCGAAACTCCCCTTGTCAGGTTTATTAGCCACATTTTCACCACTCACTTTTTCAGATAAAATAGCCATACGTCTGGTTGAAACTAACCTAAATTTGTCCGATCAATTTTTAAACCGCAAGTCAGACCCGAACTAACCTTGTCAGGCTAATTAGCCACAGTTTCACCAGTCACTTTTTCAGAAAAAATAGCCATAAGTCTGGCCCAAACTAACTTGAATTTGTCAGATCAGTTAGCCACAAGTCAGACTCAAACTCCCCTTGCCGGGTTAATTAGTCACAAGTTTGCCCCAAGCTTTGTCAGATCAGTTTGTCAGCCTGCACCGACCACTTTGTCAGGTCAGTTATATAATTTTTTGGCCGATTATTATGAACACATATGCATGTATTCTTATATCAGCACTCATGTGATTCTAATATGATTCTTATATTAAAGAATCGCGTATAATTCTCGTATAATATGTGTCATATGATGTGATTCTCATATTCTTATATTAAAAAGCCACATATATTTCTTATATACAATGTGTCATGATATTATTTATATATTAGGCGTTTCATATTATTTTCGTATGAGAATAAATTGATAAAAGTTTTGTTTTTAAAATGCACATATTTTCACAATTTTCTTGAAAAAAGTCAGCTTGTAATTATTCTGCTGCCGAAGGCAGCAGATTCTTATATTACTTTAGTATTTACACATGGTAAGGTAGTAATGAATAGTTTCTTTGAGTGCACATGGTAAGGTAGTAATGAATAGTTTCTTTGAGTTTTTTCACTTTGATAACTACACATGGTAGCAATGAACAGTTTGTGTAAATTCCAAAAAATTCAAAATTCAAAAATTCAAAATTCAAAAATTTCAAAATTCAAAAATTTCAAAATTCAAAATTTCAAATTTCAAATTTCAAAATTCAAAATTTCAAAAAATTAAAATTTCAAAATTTCAAAATTCAAAATTCCAAAATTCCAAAATTTCAAATTTCAAAATTTGAGAATTCAAAATTCAAAATTTCAAAATTCAAATTTGTAAAATTCAAAATTAAAATTCAAAATTCAAAATTTCAAAATTCAATATTAAATTTCAAAATTCAAAATTCAAAAATTCAAAAATTTAAAAATTCGAAATTCAAAATTTTTCAAAATTCAAAAGTCAAAATTTCACAATTCAAAATTTCAAAAATTCAAAATTCAAAAATTTAAAAATTCAAAATTCAAAATTTCAAAATTCAAAATTTCCAAATTTCAAAAATTCAAAATTTCAAAATTTCATCAAAATTCAAAATCCAAAATTTCAAAATTTCAAAATTCAAAATTCCAAAATTTCAAATTTCAACATTTCAAAATTTCTAAATACAAAATTCCATGAATAATTTGATTTAATAATAAAATAATTGTTGAACAGTTTCTTTGAGTTTTTCGCTTTGATAAGTTAAACTTTCTTGCCAGTTTCTACCAAGATATAATGCTATTTTCTCTCGGCAGCTATTTTACGCTTGCGTAAAAGCTTGCTTGTATGCTTCTTATATAATTCTTATATGCTTCTTATATAAAACTGTTTATATAAGAATCATGTACTGCTGCTTTTATATAAGTATCATGTGAGAATCAGATAAAAACCATATGAGAGTCAGATAAAAACCATATGAGAGTCAGATAAGATTCATAAAAGAATCAACAATAATATAACAATCATATGACAATCAGATGAGAATCATATGAGAATCATAGGAAAATAAGTTAAAAATCATGAGATTCAGATAAAAATCATATAATAATAATAATAATATAAGAATCAGGTAAGAATCATATGAGAATCAAGAATAATATTAGAATCATATAAGAATCATTTGAAAATCATATAAGAATCATTTGAGAATCAGGTAAGAATCAAGAATAATATAAGAATCATATAAGAATCAATTGAGAATAATATAAAAATCATATGAGAATCAGATAAGTATCATGTACAAATAATACGAGAATCAAATAAGAATAATATAAGAATCCAATAAGAATCATATGAAAATCAGATAAGAATCATATGAGAATCATATGAGAGTCCGATAAGAATCATATGATTGACAATTCAATTGGGGTTTTAAGACGCACCAACACATGAAAGGTTATATGGCACCTAACAGGATGCCAGACTCATCCTCCATGTACATCGAGATAAAATATGGAGAACGTGCCTAGAACTTTCTCACCCTGAATTGAAGAGTTGCCGCACATTCTATTGTAGACACTCCATTTACGCTGGAGCCACGTTATAGTTTTTCTGCCACTGCTCTAGTGATATGAGCGAGATGGCACCTGAAACAATACAGGGGTCATGATGAAGACCTTTAATGAGCATGAGCAAAAACTTATAAAATGAACATGAATTTGGGGGGGGGGGGGGGGGGGGGGGTTAGGGGGGTCTACCCCTCTGCCTTCCCCTCCAATGGGATCTGCCGTGGCCCTATTCTTTGCCCCGTAACCAAACGGGGCAAAAATGAGAATCATATGAGTATCAGATAAGAATCATATAATAATCATATGATACTTACATGTGACAAATGTGGTAGTGTATATTCTTTCCTTTTCCTACAAAAAAAAACACACATAAAAATTCAATATTATTGTTCTATTTAATTTTTGTACTACTGAATTTAGCTGATATTATAGGTTATTGAATTTGTATGGCTAAATATTACTTGGAACGAGTTGTTGCGCCAAAACAACGAGTTCCAAGTAATATTTAGCCATACAAATTCAATAACCTTTTTATTGTATACTTTCATATTGTTTTCGATCAATGTTAATTGTATGACTATTACTTTTCATTGTATTTGTGTTATTTTTATAGCTTTTGATGGAATTCCTATCTTGCCATTCAGTTTCATTTTGTGTGGATGATTATTTTGCGCGAAAACGACGTCGACGTCGGATGACGTCATTAAAAACAACAAGCCATTTTCTAAAGTTTGTTTACCATTCGATAACGTTAAAAACAGTGGGTGAGTGACCATTTCAGTTATTTTATCAATTTTTGCCATAAAAGGTTGAAAAAAAAACACGTATTTTTTTGTTGACACTATAGGAAGGATTCCGTTATTTTTATTTGAAAGTAGTTCCTTATTTCTATTTCGCGGCTCTTAGCAAACACGAGCAAAAGTTCCCGTGCAATATGAATGCGTGCAATATCGTAGAATATTGCACGCTTAGCTCAATGCAAACTAAACGGGACAGTATGAAAGTATACAATAATAATGGAAATAACTTAATAAGTACATAATATAATGACCTATATTAAACATGAAAATTGAGCAATGTTTTTTTTTAAGTTATATAAATAGATATCTGCCTATTAGCTGAGTTCCAGTTCATACTGACTGAGCTTGTTACATACGCCATATGCAAATTCCATGATATTTACATTAATATTAATTTCCATGATATTTACATTAATATTGGTTTGCATGATATTTATTATATTGGTTTGCATGATATTTACATTAATATTGGTTTCCATGATATTTATTAGTCCCCTACCGGTCCGGACCGGAGGGGACCGTCAGTCAGTCAGTCAGTCCGTCAGTCTGTTTTTTTTTTGTCCGGACTGTAACTTTGTGATGCATCGTGGGATTTTGAAATAACTTGGCACAAATGTTAACCATAATGAGATGACGTGTCGCGCGCAAGATTCAGGTCCGTAGCTCAAAGGTCAAGGTCATAGTTGGAGGTTAAAGGGCAGTCTGTTTTTTTTGTCTGGACTGTAACTTTTTCATGCATCGTGGGATTTTGAAATAACTTGGCACAAATATTCACCATAATGAGACGGCATGTCACACGCAAGACTCAGGTCCATAGCTCTAAGGTCAAGGTCACACTTGGAGGTTAAAGGTCAGAAATAGGCTTGTCCGGGCTGTAACTTTGTCATGCATTGTGGGATTTTGAAATAACTTGGGACAAATGTTCACCATAATGACACGGCATATCACACGCAAGACTCAGGTCCATAGCTCTAAGGTCAAGGTCACACTTGGAGGTTAAAGGTCAGAAATAGGCTTGTTCGGGCTGTAACTTTGTCATGCATTGTGGGATTTTGAAATAACTTGGGACAAATGTTCACCATAATGACACGGCATATCGCACGCAAGACCCAGGTCAATAGCTCAAAGGTCAAGGTCACACTTGGAGGTTAAAGGTCAGAAATAGGCTTGTCCGGGCTGTAACTTTGTCATGCATCGTAGGATTTTGAAATAACTTGGCACAAATGTTCACCATAATGAGACGGCGTGTCGCGCGCAAGACCCAGGTCCGTAGCTCAAAGGTCAAGGTCACATTACCTTCAGAACCCAGGAACACATATTTTGCAGCTAAACATGGTAAGGTATTCAACATTCCTTGCATGATCATTTACATGGCCTCATTCAAACTTTCATATGGGTACATTCAAAGATAACTGTTTCTTCAATAACTTCAGAATTAACAAACTGGCTAATAACAACTTTATTTCTGTGAAATTTTTGCATTTATTGTGTTGACGAAACACAGTAACCTTTAACAGCAGTTTGACATTTGTGCAATTATTGTGTTGACAAAACAGTAACATTCGACAACTGTGCAGCTTCTGAATTGTTAATTTTGCACAAGACCCGGTAGGGGACTATGGCCGACCCTCGGACTGCTTCTTGTTAATATTGGTTTACATGATATATATTATCTTCGTACTGAGTTACATACATTTCTTGGATTTTGCAAGAATTCGAATGACAAAATAGTTGTGATCATAGGAATGTTTTTTTTGAAGATTCATAAAATTCGCTCTAGTTTTGGAAAAGTAGCTTAAATAGGCTAAGAGACAAATAGTAAGCTATCACATGAATGCTAGACCAGATACCATTTCATAAGTTCTTCAGAGATTTATGAGTTGAGCTTATAAACCTGTATCTATATCACAATGTCGACTAAAACTATTTACTTTCAGATCAAGGCTGGGTCGCTGACTGTGTCTGAGGAAGATGCAACAAAACTACGAGCTGAGGCACTGAAGGCAGGACAAGAAACAGTTAAAGAAATACAAGAAAAGGGCAAAGAACAAAAAGAACAGATAAATATAGAGGGGCAAAAAGCAGTAACAAATATTCAAGCAGAAGGCAAAGACCAAATTAAAGAGATACATAAAGAGGGAAAGAAGATATTGAAAAGGCGTAAAAAACAAATTGAGATGCTTAGTAAGAAACGACAACAGACAGTGACAGAGTCAGAACAGAAATACTCAAGAGATAAGAAAGGTGGGTGTGTAATACATGTCTAGAATTGATCTTTATACCAAAGGTAAAGTTTTGTTTCAACTTATGAGTAACACAAGGTTGACAGGTATCCATTTGCATTTGTCACTGATCATGATTCCATCAACAGCTTTTTTAAAGCTCAGATGGGAGCTGTATGGATAAATTTGCCATCCTTCATTAACTTTTGATTTAAAAGATATCTCAGAAACAGCTTGGTCAATTTTGACCAAACTTCATATGGATAATCCTTAGATCAGTCTTTCTCAAATTTGTTAAAACTAGGTAACTTAACTTTCAAGATCACCGTCATTACTATAAATGTTCGAAACATTAAAAAATCTACTCAAGAACCGCTGAACAATTTTTGAAAGATTTTCGTCAAGCCCTAGTTCAAATGATGTCTCCTGAGTCAACAATGGCCATGCCATGGGGATCCAAAGCCAAAGTTTGTATATGTTACTAGACTTGAAGAAGCATGAGCAAAACGTTTAAAGAAAATTTTCTCCAAAACCATAAGGCATATGACTCTCATAACCACAGGTGGCTGTATCGGTGGTGTGAACTAAAAAAAAATTATTATTTTTTAAAGACAAAGGGAAAAGTTAAAAAGATGATACCTAACTGTTTTCAAATTCCGAGAATTATCCACAAATCTGGGCTGGTTGGAAAATTCAAACCACCGCCTGCTGCAATTGTTTTGAATAGTTATTTGAATAGTTATCTATTCAAAACAATTGCAGCAGACGGTGGTTTGAATATTCCAACCAGCCCAGATTTGTGGAATATTCAGATCTGCTGCAATCTGCTGCAATTGTTTTGAATAGTTATTTGAATAGTTATCTATTCAAAACAATTGCAGCAGGCGGTAGTTTGAATATTCCAACCAGCCCAGATTTGATGATAATTCTCGGAATTTGGCCAGTGAAATAATTGATGAAAATAGTTAGGTATCAAATGTTGACCAGAGAGAGCTTCAAACCTTGTCTATAACTACGATACTCTGGGATATTTTTTTGAGGAAGACTTAAAATATGTTTGTTTTCAACAAATAACGCGAAAAAATAAATAAATAAATATATTATGCCGTGGTGCGTATGCCGTGGTGCGGTGTCCGTCGTCCGTCTGTCCGTCTGTCTGTCTGTCCGTCCGTCCGTCTATCTGTCCGTCCGTAAACATTTTTTTGTAGCGACTACTCCTCTGAAACTACTGAATGGATTTTCATGAAACTTTACAGAAATGTTGCCCATGAAGTCTAGTTGATCCTAGAAAAATTCATGTTGATGTGAAATCCAAGATGGCCACTAAATCTAAAAATAGGTTTTTAAAAAACAAAATTGTAGCAACTACTTCTTGAAAACTATAAGTGATATTGATATGGGACTTTTTCTAAAATGATCAGCATGACATGATGTTGGTCCTTGTTGAAAATCGTTTTGATTCGACGTTACACATGGCTGCCAGCGACCATCTTTGTTTACATAGAGTTATATAATGAAAACTTGTAGCGACTACTCCTCTGAAACTACTTGACGGATTTTCATGAAACTTCACAGGAGTGTTGCTCTTGATGTCTAATTGTTCCTAGCAAAATTTCAGGTTGGCAGGAAATTCAAGATGGCCGCCACGGCTAAAAATAATTTTTTAAAATACAAGTTTGTAGAGACTACTTCTTGAAAACTATAAGTGATATTGATATGGGACTTTTTCTAAAATGATCAGGATGACATGATGTTGGTCGTTGTCAAAAATCGTTTGATTCTACATTATACATGGCTGCAACGGCTATCTTTGTTTACATAGAGTTATATAGTAAAAAATTGTAGCGACTACTCCTCTGAAACTACTTGGCGGATTTTCATGAAACTTAACAGGAATGTTGCTCTTAATGTCTTATTGATCCTAGCAAAATTTCAGATCGACCAGAAATTCAAGATGGCCGCCACAGCTAAAAATAGAATTTTAAAAAATAAGTTCGTAGCGACTACTTCTTGAAAACTATAAGTGATATTGATATGGGACTTTTTCTAAAATGATCAGCATGACATGATGGTTATCCGAGCCGAACATTATTTTGATTCGACGTTACACATGACTGCCAGTGACCATCTTTGTTTACATAGAGTTATATAATGAAAACTTGTAGCGACTACTCCTCTGAAACTACTTGACGGATTTTCATGAAACTTCACAGGAATGTTGCTCTTGATGTCTAATTGATCCTAGCAAAAGTTCAGGTCGGCGGGAAATTCAAGGTGGCCACCATGGCTAAAAATAGATTTTCAAAACACAAGTTTGTAGCGACTACTTCTTGAAAACTATAAGTGATATTGATATGGGACTTTTTCTAAAATGATCAGCATGACATGATGTTGGTCCTTGTCAAAATCGTTTTGATTCGATGTTAAACATGGCTGTCAGTGGCCATCTTGTTTACATAGAGTTATATAATGAAAACTTGTAGCGACTACTCCTCTGAAACTACTTGACGGATTTTCATGAAACTTCACAGGAATGTTGCTCTTGATGTCTTATTGATCCTAGCAAAATTTCAGGTTGGCTGGAAATTCAAGATGGCCGCCAAGGCTAAAATAATTTTTAAAACAACAAGTTTGTAGCGACTACTTCCTGAAATCGAAATCAATCAGTATAGCTTCAAGGTCATTGACCTCTTGTTTTTATTTTTTTTATTAGATCACCTGAGCTGAAGGTTCAAGGTGTTCTTTTGGGATCACTCTTCGTCCGTCGTCGTCCATCGTCGTCCGTCGTCGTGGTCATTAACTTTTGCTTCAAACGACCTCCTCAGAAACCGCTTGGCCAATTTTGACCAATCTTCACAGGGATGATCCTTAGATGATTGTATTTTGATTTGTTAAGATTAGGTCAGAGCGACATCCAAGATGGCCACCATTACCATATATGGTTGAAACCTTAAATAAATCTTCTTCCCAAGAACCACTAGACAGATTTCGACAGTATTTCTTTTTAAATGATCGCCAATGCCTAGACTAGTAAGTTTGTTCAAATGAATTCTCCGGAGTCAAAAATGGCCGTGCCCCGGGGGTCCAAAGTTTGTATATTGAGATTTTGCATGTTTTTCATAGACATATAGGAAAAACTTTTAAAAAATCTTCTACTCTGAAACCACAAGGCATAGAGCTCTCATGTATTACTTGTAGCATCAGCTTATGGTCCTCTACTAAGTTTGTTCAAATGGTGACCCTGGGGTCACATTTGGCCCCCCCGGGTCACATGTTTTATATTGACTTGTATAGGAAAATACTTAAAAAATCTTCTTCTCTGAAACTGCAAGAGCCAGAGATTTAATATTGTACATTTACTATAAGCTTATGGTCTTCTGCCAAGCCTGTTCAAATGGTGATCCTGGGGTCACATTTGGCCCCGCCCTAGAAGTCACATGTTTTACAAAGACTTACTTAGGGAATTTTTTTTTAAAAATCTTTTTCTCAGAAACTATTTGGTCAATTTTGACCAAACTTCACATGGATGATCCTTGGGCGAATGTTTTACAAATTTGTTAAAATTAGGTAACACGACATCCAAGATGGCCGCCATAAAAAAATCTTTAAATTACTTCTTGTACACTGGGAAGCTTAGGCCGTGGGTTCAATGGGTTCAAATCCCATTGGAGGTATTTTTTTAAAAAATAAAAATAAATAGAGCAGCGGCGGGTATTATCGACAGTTTAAAGCTATGGACGATATAGTGTTGCTATTTATAGCTTTAAAACAACCGGTGCTCCGTTATTTTAACACGCCGGTTTGCCGATTTACAATATAACACATATTTACAACATACATGTTTACGAGGTAAATTATGTAAAGATGCGGACAAACAGTATTTGTAACATTTTTTTTCTAATTGCTTTCATATAATGTTTTTTTTTTTAATTTTATTACCTTTAAGGTTAGATTTTATTCATAATTTCATTGTTTTTATTCAAAATTTCATTGTATTCTTTTCAGAATTTGTCTCTCAGTTTATAAGCAGAACTTGCAATGGAAAGGATAATTTTTCAGTTGCGACGTTGGAATTTCCAGGAGAAGGGCTTCGCCAGTGCAACTGATATGCCAATTCCGCGGACATTTTTGACAGCAGATCCATTCATCAGGATCATTTTGAGCATCATCAGTGTGACATCCCGGACATAATTTTGTTTCGTCGTAGCTCCCGTCCGACTCCATGAATTTGATGTTTCCTTTTCCTTCATCTGACGAACTACTGTCTGAACTTTCCTTTCTTTGTCTCTTCTTTGATTTTTCTTTCTTTTCTTTTACTTTCTCACTTTGTTTCCTTTTTCTTTCTTCCCGCTCCTGCTTTTTCTTCTCTGCTAACTCCTCTTTTTCTTTCCTTTTCCTTTCAAGGTCTTCTTTTCGCTTCTGTTTCCTTAACAGTTCAGCTACTTTCAGCACTTCCCGCTCTTCAAACATCTTCAGCGCAGCACTTCCTGAAAGAGCCTTTAGTAACTTCTGCCTTATTGTAATGACATGTTTTTTCTGCTTAGGCTCTGGTACCTTCAATGATGCAAATGCCAGTGACACGTAAGAGGCTGACGCCTTACTTGAGCTGGCTATCGGTTGGGGAGATTTTACATCTGAACACGTTGATTTGACCTCAGCAGACATATCTCTGGCAGACTCTTCTTCTATTACATTGGTTACTGGCTCACTGGTTGACTTAGGTAACATCGAAGTACATGTAGCTGGTGTTGAAACCACTGCATTGGATGGCTCTGCAGGCGTACCATTATCTGAGGCTACAGAATCCACGGCAGAGCTGATGCTTTCTGACTTGACCGGGTTGGCTACTTTGGACGGCTCCAGTTTTGAGTGATCAATGCCGCGAGGATCCAGAGGGAAGAGACCAGAGCGACGGAAGCCACGTAGAGCGATCTCCAAATTGGTAACGGAATCCCAGGCTGACTTGAACACTTTCGGAAAATTTCCTTGGTCAAACTTTCTCCTATGTTTGCGATCTGCCATTGCTTGACGTGCTTTTTCCATGCCGACTTCATAGGAGAAAAAACCCCGACATCGCACGGTTGCAAAATGTGTGTGGCGTTTGGCAACAAACAGTAAAGCACTATTTGGTTTGCAGCACAAAACTCAGCAGCACTTTTAGACATATAGGTCGAGTGTCCATCGACAAACAAAATAACTGGCTTGGCAATGGATTTTTCCTCCACGAATTCAGAAAAATGATGCAAAAATGCAACGAACAATTCGGTGTCCATCCACCCATTAGACGAATGACCATAAATGGTATGTGGAAAGTCACTAATCCCTACGTCGCGGAATCTTTCACCCGGGTAGACAATTAGTGGGGGCACGAAATCCCCAAAGGCATTAAAACATACCATGACGGTAATCTGTTGCTTGTTGCTGGTGCTGACCTGGTAGACGTGACGGGCTCCAGTTTTAGCCAGAACCTTGCCTGTTTTGAAACATAGCGGAAACCCGCTTTCATCTGCATTGAATAGTCTGCGTGGGTCGTTGATCATTGCTTGATGATCTGGAACTTCGTCCTGTAGGTATTTGAAAAGACCACCATACCAAGCATCAATCATTTCCTGGTTGACAACAGCCCTTTGATGTCCTAGATTCATGGGAAACCTTTCGGCTATATCAGGATGGCGCCTTTTGAATGCGTAGTACCAGTCTTTGCCTGGTTTGTTGTTGCAAAATGGGGTATTTCTACCATCCAAATCTATAATTTTCTTCACCTCGACGAGGAGGTCCTCGCGGGATAATGGGTATCCTATTGACGCCATTAATTGGATATACTCTCCATTAGGACCGTCTCTTCGGCCTGTGTTAGGACAGTGGCTGGCCCTGGACGGGTCCTTTCTTCAGGAACACGCCCACTGATTTTATCTAGTAATGTAGTCCGGGGCACCCCATAAGTAATTGATGCTTTCCGTTTTGACATAGCCCCACTGCGCACCATTTCCAGCGCTGCAATCATCTTTGACGGCGATTACTGTAGCCTTTTCTTGGCTTTAACCTGTGTTGACATGTTAAAACCTGAAATAGACAGTTAATTCAACTTAAATATGATAAAAACGTAGATCTATATTTTGTCAGACAGTTAATTCGACTTAAATATGATAAAAACGTAGATCTATATTTTGTCATTGAATATGTCAATAACTGCAGAACATGCAAATAAAAGTCGGTATTTATCGACACCCCCGTTACTCATTCCTTATTCAGTTGCAGCAACTTCAACAAACAAAATGAATGAGATACAACATCAGTAAGTCACGATAGACCGCAATAGGAAACACAATGGCAAAGTTTAAGATAGTAAATTCATCCTATCGCGGTACCCTATCTTACGACATCTCATAACGTCACAACATTCTCGGTGCAAAAATATACCAACCTTTTTTCATGTGCAGAGGAGACGACGCACTCTTCTCGAAACATCCGAAAATGGCCGAAAGTATTTCCTAAAAAATCAACGATGTCATAAAATGACGTCATTGAAACTAACATACTTTTTAATCATAAAAATTACGTCATCTTGAAAAACATGTCGATATTTACCGACTGTCGATAATACCCACTGCTGCTCTAAATTATTCTTCATTTTTATTATCGTTTCCTATTTAGATTAGTGTTTTTTTTTGTTTAATTTTTCTAAAGTTTGTATATAAAGATTTTGCATGTTTTACATAGACTTATACAGGGAAAACTTAAAAAATCTTCTTCTCTGAAATTACAAGAGCCAGAGGTTTAATGTTTTGCATTTGCTATAGACTTATGGTCCTCTACCAAACTGGTACAAATGGTGACCCTTGTGTCACATTTGGCCCCCCCCCCCCCAGGGGTCAAATGTTTTACATAGACTTGTATAGGGAAATACTTAAAAACTCTTCTTTTAAGTTGTTAGCATGGAGTTGTGCGTTTACATTTTGGTTGAGGGTGTTGTTGTGTTTTCCACTTTTAAAAAGGTACTGAAAGGAATTTAATGATGGAACCCCTTGATATAAGAGCCATTTTAGCTTGTAGAGCATCCACAGGCCCCCTTGTTTTCTTGTTCTTTATTATAAATAATAATGATTGCTAATCCCTGGTCTATCAAGTTTGCTCATTTGAAGTCCCTGGGGTCAACGATGGCTGCAGCTCCTGGGCCCAAAGTTAGTATGTAGAGATTTTGCATGTATTTACATAGACTTACATAAGGAAAGACTTAAAAACAACTTCAATCAGCATATGCGAGAGGACACTTTTTTCATGAATGCAAAGATCCTCAGGTGATCGATTTAAGGCCATTTTGGCCCTCTTGTTTTTATATTTAAATTATTATTTTTAATTCCAAACACCGATACAGCCACCTGTGCTCATTACTGCATGTAGTATGTTATGGTTCTCTGTCAAGTTTGTTCAAATGGTGACCATGGGGTCAAATGTGGCCCCTGGGATGGGGCCACAGTTTAACATAAAGTTGTATAGGAAATTCTTTCAACAATCTTCCTTTCTGAAATACAAGAGTTTAATAGTGATCTAATATTTTTATGTAGCATAAGATTATTGCTCTCTACCAAGTTTATTCAAATGTTGACTCTGGGGTGAAATTTTGACCCACCCTAGGAGTCACATGTTTTTAATAGACTTAACAATTAATAAAAATCTGCTTTAAAACCACTTTACCATATAGCATAGATCATAGATGTCTCATATATTTCATGTAGCATAATCTCTTGAGCCTCGATCAAGTTTGTTCAAATGGTGACCCTGGGGTCAAAAATGGTCCTGCTCATTTTATTAAGAGTTAAATAGTACAACCTTTAAAATATCTCCTCTGAAACTACATGATCTAAAGGACTAATATCATTTTTATGTAGTTTAAGCTATGGATCTCTACCAAGTTTGTTCGAATGGTGACTATTCGGTCAAATTTAGCCCCACCCTAGGGGTAACATATTTTACCTAGACTTATGTAAGTAAAATTAAAAAAATCTTGTCTGAAACTACATGGCATAGGTCTCTCATATATTGCATGTAGCATATGCTTACGGTCCTCTTACAATGATCATGTGGTTAAATCTAACCCTGCCTCAAAGGATCACAGTTTTACATCTTTAGGAATCCTTTTCTGATTCTCCTTTTTTTCATGGTATTTTGATATTTCTTTCAGCTTTTTTCGAGTTTTTCAGAGCCCTTTTAAATAAATCGTGTTTGAAAATAGTGCATCAACCCCTTTAAACCATTAAAACAATTGTATTCCAAAATATTCGAATAACAGTGCATCGAATACCGAATATGATTCGAATAAGGGACATTTTCAATTCATCGAATATTGATCATGAAACATCAAGTTGTTTATTTCGTCAATCTTCTCTGCCTATAAAGGCGAAACTTTAAGGTCCGATATTAATACGTGCTTTAACAACATTTTGAGAGCAACCTGAGTTTACTGATTTTATTTATTAATAAAATTCATGATTAAATACAGTTGAAATCATGTCCCTCAAACATTGTTTTCTCTATATTAAGTTGAGGGGAGTGCTCAAATCACAGAATGTGTTGATATGCTTGTCTTTTAAAAGAAGAATATTATTATTTGATCTGCTTTTATGTGTACTACTTAATTAGTATTAACTTAGACTGAGTCATCCTGTGAGTTAACCACCTATACGTGTAGATTACGTACCGTTCTGTTTTCAGCCATTGTCTGTCGTCTTTTTGATGTCAACAATCTAGCACCTTCATTTTTCATCTGATCTTCACCAAACTTTACCGGATTATTAATATCAATAAAAGCTTGGACGAGTTAAAAAACCCAGCCAGATCGGACCAGTAACACCGGAGTTATTCCCCTTGAATTAACGAAAATAGCTATATTTTGTCTTGCCAACACTCTAGCACCTCCATTGTGCAGCCTACCTTTACCAAACATTGCCAGATTGTTGATATTGATAAAAGCTTGGTCAAGTTTGAAAACCAGCCAGAACCTTTAGTTTTCATCCAATCTTTACCAGATTGTTAATATCATTGAAAACCAGCAAGATAAGACTAGTAACACCAGATTTATTGTCCTTGAATTAACAAAATTTGCTATATTTTGTCTTGTCAACACTCTAGCGCCTCCATTTTGCCAAACTTTGCCAGATTGCTGATATTGATGAAAGCTTGGTCGAGTTTGAAAAACAGCCAGCTTGGGATTGCATTTCGTGTCACTGGGGTCAAGTTCAAGGTCACTGTTACTAAAAATAGACAAATGGTTTACACTCAATAAAGTTAGTTAGGAATGAGTTTGGGTTTGGATTTAAATTTGGATTTTTTTACTAAATATTTACAGTAAAGTGAAAATTGACGCATGTTGTCAAACAATGGAAATGAGACCGATATGTTTTCCCATTTTTCCAGATATGATTTTTACGGGAGGTTTTCACAAATTTCTATGAAGGAGGGTTAGAATTTTCTCATGCCGTGAGGTTAGAATTCCGTGAGATTCTCACGCCGTGTGACCTTGTCACAGTATAAACTTGTTTCTAGCCGTGTTCATGTTACCTTAAATAAGGTAGAGAAATAAACATTTTAACAGTTTAGCACACACTGTTCCAAGAATTTATTTGCAAATGCACAATTTTAAACAATTCATATGTACATTAAATGACCAAGCTTGTGACTAATGCAAAATATATGTATATATTGTGATATATCACTATACGGTGTAAAAATAATGAAAATACCCTTCAGCAAAATTATGGCCTTTTTTTTTTGACAGAATTTCTGGTGAAAGTTTTTTGGCAAGTCCATGTATTTCAATAGCTGCAATACATAATTGTACCAATAAAACTTCATTAAAGGTTGATGTCTTCAGTGGCATAATAAAGAGCACTGGTAGACACATGGTCCCTAACTCTTTGTAATATGTTGTTCGGTATATTATATGATGACAATCAAGTCAGATGATGGTGGATTGAAATAACCACTAACACAAACGTGGTACAGCTATGATGTTTAATTCTAAACTGCCGAGTGGTTCTGTCATGCGCATACAGTATGCTAGATAAGACTAGCCTTAGAGAACGTAAACAGAGCACACAATGATACATCTCCCTTGTTTTAATTTGAATTGTATAAAGAGGTTGTTAACAATTTCTATATTTTATTAATGTATCCCACTAAATTAAATAAACGCATAATCATCATTTTCAGTCTTAGTTACAATTATTAATGGATCATGCTATATGAAATCAAAATCATTAATGTCTTTTTAAATCTTAATACCCACAATTTAAATCACTAATTACTTACATAATTGTGTAGTGCTTGAGTATACAATTGTAAATAAATAAGTTTCGGCCAACACTTCTTATCTCATAATGAGCATTCACTTTTGCCATTCATTACTGCTGAAAAGTTTATTTGGTTTGACCTCCCGACCTGATCGTGTTATGCACCTTGTTGGAAACTGGGAATTAATGGGAGGGGTGCCATGCGGGTGATTTATATCAGTCGTTAAATTTTTGAGAACTTCTGAAGATTGTGGTTCGTTTTGACATGGCTGCGATCAAGCACAGATAAGTCGGTCGAGTCAAGTTGATCGGTTTGTTTATGCAAGAAACGTCGATTTTGGCGGTATTTCCCGCCATCCGCTGTTTCCACAATGAATGACCTGTCTGAGTGCTTCCATCATTTGTCCATTTGTACTCTTACTTTATTACCCACGTGTAAATTGGGTAACGATTTTGTAGACCGGTCATTATAAGTACACTTTCTGAGTACAGCGACTATCTTTAATGCTTTCCCTAACATCTTTAAGTCTGGTCTTTTTTGGTAGTAATTGTTCGGTTGTAGAATGCAGTATGGATTGTAATCTTATACCCATTATGATTTGGGATGGGGATACATCACTTTCAGTTTCTTTCTTTAGCTTTCCTTTTCACCGTTTGCACCGTTTTCTCGGCGAGTCCATTACTTTGGGGGTAAAGTGGACTAGAAGTTTCATGGATAAAATTCCATTCTTTTGCAAAGCTGTCAAATTGTTGTGATGTGCAGTAACTAGCATTGTCGTTTTTAACCTTATTTGGAATACCGAAACGAGCAAAATGTGTCTTGAGTTATGTTTATGACCGTTGTACTTGTCGTGTCTGTCAGCGAGTCTACTTCAAAGTATCTGCTTAGATAATCAACAGTTACTAAGTAGTCCGCGTTGTTCCATGTGAACACATCGGTGACTATAATTCCGAAGGCTCAAGATGATCTATTGGGATCACTCTTCGTCCGTCGTCGTCCGTCATCGTCGTTAACTTTTATTCAAACGACTTCTCCTCTGAAACCGCTTGGCCAAACTTTACATGGGTAATCCTTAGTTAAATGGTTTTTAGATTTGTTAAAATTAGGTCAGTGCGACATCCAAGATGGCCGCCTTTACCATATATGGTCGAAACCTTAAAAAATCTTCTTCTCAAGAACCGCTGGACAGATTTTAACAGTTTTTCTTTTAAAATGATAGCTAACACTTAGACTATCAAATTTGTTCAAATGAAGTCTCCCGGGTCAAAAATGGCCGTGCCCCGGGGGTCTAAAGTTTGTATATTGAGATTTTGCATGTCATATAGGAAAAAACTTTAAAAAATATTTTTCTCTGAAATCACACGGCACAGAGCTCTCATGTATTACATGTAGCATCAGCTTATGGTCCTCTACTAAGTTTGTTCAAATGGTGACCCTGGGGTCAAATTTGACCCCGCCCCGGGGGTCACAGTTTTACATAGACTTATATAGGGAAAAAAAATTAAAAATCTTCTTCTCGAAAACTACAAGAGCCCATAAGCTTATAGCAAATGCAAAATATTAAACCTCTGGCTCTTGCAGTTTCAGAGAAGAATTTTTTTTAAGTTTTTCCCTATACATGTCTATGTAAAAAATGTGGCCCTTGGGGCGGGGCCAAAGTGACCCGAGGGTCACCATTTGAACAAACTTGGTAAAGGACCATAAGCTTATAGTAAATGCAAAATATCAAACCTCTGTCCTCTACCAAGTTTGTTCAAATGGTGACCCAGGGGTCACATTTGACCCCACCCCGGGGGGTCACAGTTTTACATAGGCTTGTATAGGCAAAACAAATTTAAAATCTTCTTCTCGAAAACTACAAGAGCCAGAGGTTTGATATTTCGCATTTACTATAAGCTTATGGTCCTTTACCAAGTCTGTTCAAATGGTGACCCTCGGGTCACTTTGGCCCCGCCCCAAGGGCCACATGTTTTACATAGACATGTATAGGGAAAAACTTAAAAAATCTTCTTCTCTGAAACTGCAAGAGCCAGAGGTTTAATATTTTGCATTTGCTATAAGCTTATGGTCCTCTACCAATTTTGTTCAAATGGTGACCCAGGGGTCATATTTGGCCCCACCCCGGGGTCACAGTTTTACAGAGGCGTGTATAGGGAAAACTGAAAAAAATCTTCTTTCTTCTCTGGAACCACATGGCACAGAGCTCTCATGTATTACATGTAGCATCAGCTTATGTTCCTCTACTAAGTTTGTTCAAATGGTGACCCTGGGGTCAAATTTGTCCCCGCCCCGTGGGTCACAGTTTTACATAGGCTTGTATAGGGAAAAAATGAAAAAAATCTTCTTTTCTTCAACTGCAAAAGCCAGAGGTTTAATATTTTGCATTTGCTATAAGCTTATGGTCCTCTACCAAGTTTGTTCAAATGGTGACCCTGGTGAAAAATTTGGCTGTGCCCCGGGGGTCACAGTTTTACATAGACTTATATATATATGAAAAAAATAATCTTCTCTGAAACTGCAAGAGCCAGAGGTTTAATATTTTGCATTTACTATAAGATTATGGTCCTCTACCAAGTTTGTTCAAATGGTGACCCTGGGGTCAAATTTGACCCCGCCCCGTGGGTCACAGTTTTACAAAGACTTATATAGGAAACACATTGTCTTCTTCTCTGGAACTACAAGAGCCATAGGTTTAATATTTTGCATTTACTATACTCTTATGGTCCTTTACCAAGTTTGTTATAATGGTGACTGTGGGGTCACATTTGGCCCCGCCCCAGGGGTCATGTTTTACATAGACTCGTATAGGGAAAAACTTAAAAAATCTTCTTCTCTGAAACCACAAAGCTCTCTTATATTACCGGGTACATGTAGCCCTGGGGTCACATTTGGCCCTGCCCCAGGTGTTACACTCTAGCACCTTCATTTTGTATTTGATATTTCCAACTTTGTCAGTGTCTTTATATCAATGTTGTTTTACACAACAGAGCCCCCATTTCATGAACAATCTTCACCAAACTTGCACAGATTGTATATGACCATAAGATTTCGAAGAAGTTTGATAATTTGCCATTACTCAGGTGATCGATTTAGGACCATTTTGGCCATCTTGTTTAACTCAATGTCTTTTTATGCCCCCGAAGGGTGGCATATAGTAGTCGCACTGTCTGTCCGTTTGCGTGTACACTCGTGTCCGCTTCATAACTCTGACAATAATGGACAGATTTTCAAATAACTTCGCACAATTGCTCACCACAAGACGACGTGTCGCGCACAAAAACCAGGTCCGTGGCTCCAAAGTCAAGGTCACACTTAGAGGTCAAAGGTCAAAATCCGTTCGTCTGTACACTCGTGTCCGCTTCATAACTCTGACAATAATGGATGGATTTTCAAATAACTTCGCACAATTGCTCACCACAACAAGACGACATGTCGCGCACAAAATCCAGGTCCGTGGTTCCAAAGTCAAGGTCACATTTAGAGGTCAAAGGTCAAAATCCGTTCGTCTGTACACTCGTGTCCGCTTCATAACTCTGACAATAATGGATGGATTTTCAAATAACTTCGCACAATTGCTCACCACAACAAGACGACATGTCGCGCACAAAATCCAGGTCCGTGGCTCCAAGGTCAAGGTCACACTTAGAGATCAAAGTTCAAAATCCATTCGTCTATACAATCGTCTCCGCTTCATAACTCGGACAATAATCGACGGATTTTCAAATAACTTCGCACATTTGCTCACCACAAGACGTTGTGTCGCGAAAAAAAACCAAAAAAAACAACAATTATTTTTATTGTTTGTTTGATTATTATTTTTTTTTAAATATATCTGTTGGTTTCATATTGCTCCAAGGTCAAGGTCACACTTACAGGTCACTTCGGGGGCATTTGTCACTTACTGTGACATTTCTTGTTGAATTTCTAATGGTTTATAATACAAGGGGGCATACAGTACGACTTCGATATAGTACCCCTGGTTTCCTAGCTACCAGTTTTCCAATAATTTGTGCAAATTTGTGTATTGTAATACACTTTTTATTCTAAATCTTAGTGCACTGTCTTGCAATATCTGAGGCTTTCCTTGCTGTAAGTCTAACTGTCATATCTAAAGAATTGATCAAGAACCCAACAAACTCAATTGATTGTTTAGGAGAAGCGGGTGTGTCGTAAGCCCTAAACTGTCAACTAAATTAACTGTGTCTATTACATTTTTCCCACAGTCCTCGAATGTGTCGCTTTGAAGAAATGCATCATCAATATATGCTAGGTTAATGTGGCCCTCCTTACGTAAAGTTGAAAACGCTGGTTTTAACAATTTAGTAAAAATTCTTGGCGTGCTACTCAACCCATTTGGTTAACATGTGAATTGAAATAATTTCCCATTCCATGTAAATCTCAGATATTTCCTAAATCGCTGAGCGTTTTGAAACAATATAATATGCGTCCTTCAGATTAATTTTAGCAAAGTAACGTTTTTGTTTAACCAAACTTAATGCCAATTTCAATGTTTCCATTTTAAAATGTTTTCTCTCTGTATGTTCATTTAAGTTACTAAGGTTTAATATCAGTCTGTGTGACCCGTCAGGTTTAGATTTAATTTTTCTTTTAGATATAATCTCACCCTGGGTATGTATGGTCTCCTCCACTACTCTTTTCTGGGTCGGGGGGTTCTGGTGTCCCTGGTGCCCCTGTTTTTAGCTCTACTGGCCAAGGGCCAGCAGAGCTTATGGGATGGTGTGTTGTCCGTCTTCCGTCGTCCGTCCGTCCGTTAACTTTTCTTCAAACGACTTCTCCTCAGAAACCGCTTGGCTAATTTTGACCAAACTTCACATGGATGATCCTTAGATGAATGCTTTTTAGATTTGTTAAAATTAGGTCAGCGCTACATCCAGGATGGCTGCCATTACCATATATGGTCAAACCCTTAAAAAATCTTCTTCTCTAGAACCGCTGGACAGATTTCAACAGTTTTTCTTTTAAAATGATCGCCAACGCCTAGACTATCAAGTTTATTCAAATAAAGTCCCCGGGGTAAAAAATGGCCGTGCCCCAGGGGTCCAAAGTTTGTATATTGAGGTGTTGCATGTTTTTCATATAGACATATAGGAAAAAACTTTAAAAAATCTTCATCTCTGAAACCAAAAGGGACAGAGCTCTCATGTATTACATGTAGCATCAGCTTATGGTCCTCTACTAAGTTTGTTCAAATGGTGACCCTGGGGTCAAATTTGTCCCCGCCCCAAGGGTCACTTGTTTTATATAGACATGTATAGGGAAAAACTTAAATCTTCTTCTCTGAAACTGCAAGAGCTAGAGGTTTAATATTTTGCATTTGCTATAAGCTTATGGTCCTTTACCAAGTTTGTTCAAATGGTGACCCTCGGGTCACATTTGGCCCCGCCCCAAGGGTCACATGTTTTATATAGACATGTATAGGGAAAAACTTAAATCTTCTTCTCTGAAACTGCAAGAGCTAGAGGTTTAATATTTTGCATTTGCTATAAGCTTATGGTCCTCTACCGAGTTTGTTCAAATGGTGACCCAGGGGTCACATTTGGCCCCACCCCAGGGGTCACAGTTTTACATAGGCTTGTATAGGGGAAAACTGAAAAAAATCTACTTCTCTGGAACCACATGGCACAGAGCTCTCATGTATTACATGTAGCATCAGCTTATGGTCCTCTACTAAGTTTGTTCAAATGGTGACCCTGGGTTCAAATTTGTCCCTGCCCCGAGGGTCACAGTTTTACATAGACTTATATAGGATTTTTTTTTTTTAAATCTTCTTCTCGGAAACTACAAGAGCCAGAGGTTTGATATTTTACATTTATTATAAGCTTATGGTCCTTTACCAAGTTTGTTCAAATGGTGACCCTGGGTTCACAATTGGCCCCGCCCCAAGGGTCACATGTTTTATATAGACATGTATAGGGAAAAACTTAAAAAATCTTCTCTGAAACTGCAAGAGCCAGAGGTTTAATATTTTGCTGTTGCTATAAGCTTATGGTCCTTTACCAATTTTGTTCAAATGATGACCCTGGGTTCACATCTGGCCCCGGCCCGGAGGTCACAGTTTTACATAAATGCTTGTATAGGGAAAAACTGAAAAAAATCTTCTCTGGAACTGCAAGAGCCAGAGGTTTAATATTTTGCATTTGCTATAAGCTTATGGTCCTTTACCAAGTTTGTTCAAATTGTGACCCTTGGGTCACATTTGACCCCGCCCCAAGGGTCACTTATTTTACATAGACATGTATAGGGGAAAACTTAAAAAATCTTCTTCTCTGAAACTGCAAGAGCCCGAGGTTTAATATTTTGCATTTGCTATAAGCTTATGGTCTTCTACCAAGTTTGTTCAAATGGTGACCCATTGGTCACATGTGGCCCCACCCTGGGGGTCACAGTTTTACTTAGGCTTGTATAGGCAAAAACTGAAAAAAATCTTCTCTGGAACCACATGGCACAGAGCTCTCATGTATTACATGTAGCATCAGCTTATGGTCCTCTACCAAGTTTGTTCAAATGGTGACTCTGGTGTCAAATTTGGCCGCGCCCCGTGGGTAAAAGTTTTTTTATTTATTTATTTTTAATTTGATTTTTTTTTTTTTTTTATTTTTTTTTTTTTTTAATTATTTTTTTTTAATTGTTTTAATTTCTTTTCTTTTTTGATTTTTGTTCAATTTTAATATATATATTTTTTTGATTGATTTGAATTTTGAATTCTTTTTTTTTTTATTTTTTTTCATTATCTTTTAAATTACTTGACACTTACTTTAAAATTTCTTGTCGGCGCTACTCATCCTAAATGCCTTGTTGAATTTTGATGAAACTTGGCAGGAAGCATCGGTAAGATGTCTAGTTGTGCATATCAAGATTTTGTTCCAGTTCGCTGATTTTTGACGGAGTTATGGCCCTTTGACATTTTTATTTTAAATTTCTTGTCGGCGCTACTCCTCTTAAACGGCTTGTTGGATTTCTACGAAATTTGGCAGGAAGCCTCCGTATGATGTCTATTTGTGCAAAGCGCGGTATATCAATGAAATCTTGGACAATTTCGAAAACCATCTAGATCTTGTTAGTAATAACAGAGTTATGGCCCTTGATTTGTTGAAAAATGCTATATTGTATTCTCCTTTGTTAAATCTATAGGAGAAGAGAGCTATATCTAGCTGTATCTATCTAAATCTATAAGAGCTGTTTTAGCCAGTAGAGTGTCCACAGGCCCTCTTGGGCCTCTTGTTTTCTTGAACTTCTTGTGCTGCGGATATGGGGCCCGTGAGGGGTCCCCTTTTTTAAAAAAGATCCCTGATCTTTCCTATTGTATAGTTTCAAATTACTTGCATCATAAGATGCCACTATTTCTGGTGCCCCTGTTGGCCTTTATTGAACTTCTTGTGCTGCGGATATGGGGCCCGTGAGGGGGCTCCCTTCTCTACAAAAGATCCCTGATCTTTGCTAATGGATGCAGCCTTGTATTGCCCATGTTTACAATAGAGTTTCTTCCCTCAATGCGACTGTCTCGGTATGATTTATATCCTGGTTTTTGAGCTCTTTGGTCTGTAGTTATTTTGCAGGGCGTTACTTAATTTTTAACTCGTTAATGTCCTTCAGTTGTTTCCCGAGGTCGTCTCCAAACAACTGAGTAGCTGAGATGGGTTAGGTCTCTGTACACAAACCTCTGTATTTCAAATTGATTGCCGGAGTAAGCATACGTTTCCTATGAGACGAAAACTTCCTGTGGGCGTAAGCTGAAAATGTAAAAGCGTCCATCGTCAGATCGAATACTTTCTCAGCGTCCATTGCCTCTGCCTGTATATATTTATTCAAAACTTGAACCAATGGTATCATTCCTTTAGTGAGATAGCCTTGTGTGCGCTGGAAAAACTTGTCTGAATCCCTCACTGATTTGTCAGTTTGTTTACTTGTCCATACAGACTTTCGGTACCTCCAGCAATTCACAGTTCTCAGGCCTGTTATAGTTGTCCATCAACCCACGTACACTATCACTTCTGTGATCAACAATGGATTTTAAACCTTGATTTCCTATGTCGGCAATTTCATTCTTCACCGCCGGATGATACACTGCCTCCTTTACGCAACTTTTCCCCCTTGACTTTAGCTTTTCAAGTATTCTATCTAATGTCGACGGGCCCGATATCACCACATTATACTAACTGTCTCCTGATGGTGAATCACTTTCCCCCTCATCTTCTTCAGAGAGGCTATTTTTTAATTCTGATTCCGAGTCGGAGCACAGAGACATGTTTTGTCGCTTTCCCGATCCAGGGATTTTCGTAACAGATCCACTGTGGCAGTAAAATAATTTATCGCCTGTTGTTGTTGAACACACATATTTTGTGTTTGCAACACCTGTTGTTGCAGCAAAGCCGTGTTTATTACCAGCATTTTGTCAATCGCCCACGAATTTTGTGTAATTCCTCACCAAAACAGAGCCATCCGCATTGGATGAAGCTAAGCAGGTGTAGTCCAGTCCGAATTTACAATGTCCTATGTAAATATATCTATAAACAGTCTGCGCTTATTCCGTAAAATTTTCATAAAATTATCTCTCTAAAATTTTCCGATATTTCCACGAATTTTTGAAACCTCGTTCTGATATTCTCGTGTCACGTGATCACGCTCACTCCTGGAATTCTGGTATGGTAGATTAGATTAGGATAACAAAATTATATTATTAGCTGCTTTATCATGCAAGTTCACTTAAAAATTCTGGTTAAAGTGTTTTGGCAAGTCCATCTATTTCAAAACTGACTGGCCATATATAAATAAAAGTAGATATAAAAGTCGAACAGGAAATATATCATTCAAGGACCAGTATGAGTCAACCAAAAGCATGCATAGAAACAAAAAACAAGTACAAAGTTTAATAAGACAAGATATGACATAACAGACATAAAAGGGTTGACAGTAGGGCTACCACCTTGGAATGGTCAGTGGCAAAAAGGGCCGCTGGGGTTTAAACCAGGTTCTAGGGTGCACCAAACCTCACTCTTACCCTATTGTCATCCCAGTAAAACATCTTCTCTCCTAGGTCAAAAGTTGAAGCATCTGGATATAAAACTTCACGAGTGATTGGAAGACATACAGGTGGACGAATGGACGGACAATTCCATACCACTCATGGGCATAACAAATATTTATACTATAGGAATAAAGTGTAAAACATGGATATTTTGAATAATTGGATATCAAATATACTCGAGGGCTTTAAAAAACACATCTTTGAAATAAACAAAGATTATACTGTAGTCAACTGATTTCTGGTGACCTTATATATTGATCCCAATCGGTGCAGAGTAATAAATAAATATACAGCGTGATTGTACAATACTTGGTGTTGTATTTGTCTGTTGAATGGACTAGTCTTGTCAGTG
This sequence comes from Cyrtodaria siliqua, assembly GCA_037043455.1. Taxonomy (NCBI): domain Eukaryota; kingdom Metazoa; phylum Mollusca; class Bivalvia; order Adapedonta; family Hiatellidae; genus Cyrtodaria; species Cyrtodaria siliqua. Next base: position 27,354 of record JAWPHD010019290.1, read on the forward strand.
TGCCCAGAGAACGGACTGTAAAGCATTGTCTCAATTCTCAGGTGACTCGAGGTTATCAACTGACATACAAGCTGTGAAAATCCCATAATCGAGCTGACGAGCAACCTTATATGCATTCAGGTGTAAGTGCAGCATCCCTTAGTTGTATGGTAAAGCATATCTGCAGCAGGGTAGTTTAGTCTGGATATTTATTTATTTTCGTCAGACTAGGGTACAGTTGTTGTAGATCATCGACGTATCACAAATGCTACATGTTGCTAATTATGCCTTCAATGATCATACCACCTATTTGTTGGATTCACTTTTGCCGAGGCAAAGGTCTCATAGTCTTGTGGAGCCCTGTGGGCACTGGAGCACTGTGGTCTAGTGGTAGAGCATTGGATTCGTGATCGAAAAGTTGTGAGTTTGATCCCTGCCATGACCATATGTGTTGTGTCCCTGAGCAAGACGTTTTATCTGCATTTAGTTAGTACTGGTTCTACCCAGGAAAACATTGATAGTGATTAAAATAAAAGCTTTCATTAAAATCAATGTAAAATAAATGAGTTAAAACCAAAGGTTTCGTTGTCTCAAAAAAAGAAAGGCAAATGGGGAAAAAATGTCTGGGAGGAACTACAGAACCCCAGCTATAGTCAGCTGGGCAAACATATTCCCTTACCGAGCTAACTAACAGGGTTTCCGTAGTTCTCTTAGCCACTTTTTCCCCTAGATTATACTGTATTTCAAATTTGTTTTTGAGTATTAATCATGTCATTTTGATTATTGTGAAAAAACTGTTTTGAATAGCCGATACACGAAGGCTATTGCCATTTTAGTTAGTAGAAGTGCAAATGAAAGAAGTGTAAAAATTATTGGAACTATATACATGATGCGTTTTTAAAGTGTTTCTGTAAGATGTTGATTATGCAAAGACTGTAGTGTCAGTTGCAATTCTTCATTTTTTTATAGATATTTTTTACAAAACTTTTCACCAAATTAGCTGCCTTCTGTAGTATTTATGAAGTCTCATCACTTACTCAATGAATTTAAGCACATATAACAAGATATATTGCTAAATACATGCATACAAAGTAGTTCATGATTACGAGATATGTGTGCAAATATCAAATTTATTACCATAATTATATTTTCCATTACCAGATCTACAGAGGAAGCTCACTGAGGTATACCGTGACAATGCATTGAACGTGCCTGTCTTTCCACTCTGTTCTGACGAGGATGATGCTAAAATTGCAGACTTGTACGTCAAACCCAGCATGGAACTGGTTGACAAGGGACAGAAATCAAACGAAAAGAAAGAATCGATCACATCCTACAACAACATATTTCATAAAGACTCCCATCTCTGCAAAAAGATCTACGTAACAGGAGACGCAGGGATGGGCAAGAGTACCCTGTGTCAGAAGATGGTGGAATCTTGGTGTACAACTCATTCAACACAAGAAACCCATGGCTGCTTCACTGAACACGAACATACAATGTCTAAATTTGACTTCTTATTCTATGTTCCTTTAAGAGACGCAATCTCATATAGTAGTGTGGAAGAAATGATTGCAAACCTTGTACCAGCCAAACACCAGAGTCTGTTGTCCATGGTGTTAGAAGACGACTCTGTAAACAGTTTAATCATCCTTGATGGCCTCGATGAGTGGACCCCACCAAAGGATAGCCCACCAAAGCATAGCCATATGTTTGATGTGAGTACTGGACTACCAGCCAGAAAGCTCACAAATAACTGTTCCATTCTTACAACATCCAGGCCCTGGAAACTGGAAGTGTTAAGAATAAGAAACTCGGAGATTGATCGGCAGATAAAGCTGACAGGAATTGATCATGACTCATCTAATAAATTCATAAAATCTGTCGTAGCAATTCTCAATAAAAATCCACATGCAAGTACCATGAATGCTAAGGATTTTAAAACGGAATTACAGAAAAAGCGTTTGCATCAATTTAGAAACATCCCTATTATGCTGAAGCAGCTGATATGTCTCTGGCATGATGGGAGGCCCCTCGGAGAAACTCAGTGTGAAGTTTACAGCAGCATGATTGACCTATTGTTTGAAATGGCAGAAAAAAGATTAGCTGGCAACCAGAATGTCATCAAAGTAAAAGAAGAACAGATAAAGTCACAGAGAAAACTCCCAAACTGCTTTGATAAAAAAGCAAAATGTTTACAGTTCAGCGGTATGTTGTATTCTCTCAGCAAAATGTCATTTAAAACACTATTAAATACGAATCGTGAGTCGTCACTTGTGTTTGATAGTTCGGTGGCAGAGCTTTGTGGATTGTCTCAGATAGAGATAGAGATTTGCCTCAAAGTTGGCATATTATCACAAAGCAAGGTTGTAAAGGGATGCACATCACGCCTGAAAAGCTTATCATTCTTACACAAATCATTTCAAGAATTTTTGGCAGCACTGTTTGTTTCCATGAGTACTGATAGTATAGACACACATTTGCAGCAAATATTCAGCATCTGTGGCACTCTAGACATTTGTTTAGAAATGGAAAAAATTCTTGTGTTCATAAGTGGCTTGCTTCCTCAGCATGCATTTAGACTGTCAGAGCACATCTGTGATGCAGCTTCTGGTGATATCAGAGTGCAGCAATATAGAAGAAATGTAGATTATGACGTGGAGCATGACTCATATTGTCTAGTACATTGTGTACAGAGGGCTATTTTAGACTTTGTCAGGGAAAGCTCATATCCCAAACTCAAAATTGAAGACATTGGCATTAAGAAGTACGATGATGCTCCCCTACAACCTATGATCAATACAAACATAATCAATATAAAGTCTCTAAACATTGACATGTCTATGCTGACAAGAAGCTTACAAACAGCTCTACTGGAGGTCGGTGCACTGCAGAAACTGGTAATCACTTGTTATACCACTGTAGATGATTTATCTACCAAATGGTAACTAAGTCTCAGAACACATTAAAATCACTTCTATTAAAAGGATCAATTGAACAATTCAACACCATGAATGGTATTTTATTTCAGCTAGAGCAACAGTTACCCACCATGCTAGGTAGTTTATGTCAGCTAGAGGCCCTCCATCTAGAGAACATTACACTGCCACATGATGAGGTTGAATGGTTAATGTCATTCCTGTCACAGAGGACACAGATGAGGCAGATAATGCTGGATAAAGTAAAATGCTCAGACCACCTCTTTGGTAGAGTCTGTAGATATCAACTAGACTTGTCACAGCATACACAGCTACAGACGCTTAGACTAATACTCCTAACTGTGGAGAAGGTACAGGTGAACACCACAGACCTGGAGAGGTGTGATATTGGTTACCTATTAAAATCTGGCACTGGTGCATCTGTACTGAGATACCTACATGGTGCTCCCAAACTACAACACTTGCATTGTGCGATTAGTCATTCTGTAGACATTGACACACTGGTCACAACTGTGCCGGCTCTTGTACATTTACAGTCACTTTCAGTGAGCGGTACAGACTTTGGTAAAAGACAATTACAGCTGTCTCCTGAGATGAGGGACATTGAAACAGTAGACTTATTCGAGGTTAAAATGACAAGTGAATCATGGCGCTGCTTTATTGACAGTATACCAAATACACAGAAATCAGTGACAGTTAGTCTGAGTAGCTTTATCATATTTCCTTTTAAAAGGAAAAGAGAGATATCAGCAATACGGGACTATGTCAGATCTTCCTCAAGGTTGGCTCTGACTGAGGGTAGTGATGACGATGTTAAATTTCAAACAACAATCAACAAAGATGAATGCTGACAATCAAACAAAGGCAATGACCAATCACTCCAGCAGGAGAGATATCAGCAACATGGCACTGCATCAGATCATCAACACTACTGTGACTAAGGATTTCACTTCCGCACTCGAATGAAAACCAATTAAGACGGATGTTTTTTTCTTATAATTTAAATAAGAATATGTTTCACAGAGTTCCGTTAATTCGCATAAGGATACAAGACATACTGTACTGTGTGTGTGATACAATATTGATCATGACAAAGTTCACTGTCCTCAGGTAGTTTGCTGGTGAAATAATTATGTGTCAAATGTTTCTAAAAAACCTCTTGAGTTACTCATATTCTATTCGAAAATACACCTGAATTCAGAAACTTTCATCATTTTTTAGCTCTACTGGCCAAGGGCCAGCAGAGCTTATGGGATGGTGTGTTGTCTGTCGTCTGTCTGTCTGTCGTCTGTCTGTCGTCCGTTAACTTTTCTTCAAACGACTTCTCCTCAGAAACCGCTTGGCTAATTTTGACCAAACTTCACATGGATAATCCTTGGATGAATGCTTTTTAGATTTTCTAAAATTAGGTCAGCGCCACATCCAAGATGGCTGCCATTACCATATATGGTCGAAACCTTTAAAAATCTTCTCCAGAACCGCTGGACAGATTTCAACAGTTTTTCTTTTAAAATGATTGCCAATGCCTAGACTATCAAGTTTGTTCAAATAAAGTCCCCGGTGTCAAAAATGGCCGTGCCACGGGGGTCCAAAGTTTGTATATTGAGGTTTTGCATGTTTTGCATATAGACATACAGGAAAAAACTTTAAAAAATCTTCTTCTCTGAAACCACAAGGCACAGAGCTCTCATGATTGTATTACATGTAGCATCAGCTTATGGTCCTCTACTAAGTTTGTTCAAATGGTGACCCTGGGGTCAAATTTGTCCCCGCCCCGGGGGTCACAGTTTTACATAGACTTATATAGGATTTTTTTTTTAGAAATCTTCTTCTCGGAAACTACAACAGCCAGAGGTTTGATATTTTGCATTTACTATAAGCTTATGGTCCTTTACCATGTTTGTTCAAATGGTGACCCTCTGGTCACATTTGGCCCTGCCCCAAGGGTCACATGTTTTACATAGACATGTATAGGGAAAAACTTAAAATATCTTCTTCTCTGAAACTGCAAGAGCCAGAGGTTTAATATTTTGCATTTGCTATAAGCTTGTGGTCCTCTACCAAGTTTGTTCAAATGGTGACCCAGGGTTCACATTTGGCCCCACCCCGGGGGTCACAGTTTTACATAGGCTTGTATAGGGAAAAACTGAAAAGAATCTTCTTCTCTGGAACCACATGGCACAGAGTTCTCATGTATTACATGTAGCATCAGCTTATGGTCCTCTGCTAAGTTTGTTCAAATGGTGACCCTGGGGTCAATTTGTCCCCGCCCCGAGGGTCACAGTTTTACATAGACTTATATAGGATTTTTTTTTTTAAATCTTCTTCTCAGAAACTACAAGAGCCAGAGGTTTGATATTTTACATTTATTATAAGCTTATGGTCCTCGAAACTACAAGAGCCAGAGGTTTGATATTTTACATTTATTATAAGCTTATGGTCTTTTACCAAGTTTGTTCAAATGGTGACCCTGGGGTCACATTTGGCCCGCCCCAAGGGTCACATGTTTTACATAGACATGTATAGGGAAAAACTTAAAAAATCTTCTCTGAAACTGCAAGAGCCAGAGGTTTAATATTTTGCTGTTGCTATTTTACCAATTTTGTTCAAATGGTGACCCTGGGGTCACATCTGGCTCTGCCCCGGGGGTCACAGTTTTACATAAATGCTTGTATAAGGAAAAACTGAAAAAAATCTTCTTCTCTGGAACTGCAAGAGCCAGAGGTTTAATATTTTCCATTTGCTATAAGCTTATGGTCCTTTACCAAGTTTGTTCAAATGGTGACCCTCTGGTCACATTTGACCCCGCCCCAAGGGTCACATGTTTTACATAGACATGTATAGGGAAAAACTTAAAAAATCTTCTCTAAAACTGCAAGAGCCAGAGGTTTAATATTTTGCATTTGTTATAAGCTTATGGTCTTCTACCAAGTTTGTTCAAATGGTGACCCATTGGTCCTCTTTGGCCCCACCCTGGGGGTCACAGTTTTGCTTAGGCTTGTATAGGCAAAAACTGAAAAAATCCTCTTCTCTGTTGTTTTTTTTAAATTTCTTTTTATTGATTTTTTTTTTTATTTCTTTTTTTTTTAAATTTAATTTCTTTTCTTTTTTTTCTTTTTTTTTAATTTTTTTTTTTTAATTTTTTTTTTTTAGCCACTTAGTCTCTGATGTGATATTACCATGGTGCGAGACCCAATCAGGTCTCTGATGTGATATTACCATGGTGCGAGACCCACTCAGGTCTCTGATGTAATATTACCATGGTGCACGACCCACTCAGGTCTCTGATGTGATATTAACATGATGCGAGACCTGCTCAGGTCTCTGATGTGATATTACCGTGGTGCGAGACCCACTCACGTCTCTGATGTGATATTACTGCGGTGCGAGACCCCCTCAGTTATCTGTTGTGATATTAGGCAGTGCGAGTCCCACTCAGGTCTGTGATGTGATATTACCATGGTGCGAGACCCACTCAGGACTCTGATGTGATATTACCGCAGTGTGAGACTCATTCAGGTCTCTTACGTGATATTACCACGGTTAAAGACCCACTGAGGTCTCTTCTTGTGATATTACCACTGTGCACAACCCACTCAGGTATCTGATGTGATATTACCGTGGTGAGAGAACTGCTCATTTCTCTGATGTGATATTACCGAGATGCGAGACCCACTCAGGTCTCTGATGTAATATTACTGTGGTTCGAGAGCCAATGAGGTCTCTGATGTGATATTACCTCAGTGCACAACCCTCTCAGGTCTCAGATGTGATACTACAGCGGTTTGAGACCCACTGAGGTCTCTGTTTGTATTTACATGTAGACTTGCACTTGTATTAAGTTATTCCATTTATAGCTATGGAATATTTTGTGTGAAAATGGCTAGCCTCCAGAATTGAACCAGAAAATCAGCAAAATAGATCTAAAATATATTTTGAGAATAAGTTCTACATGACAAATGCATAGTTATTCTCCTTGTCCAACACCAAAATGCGTTATTGAATAAGTCCTGAATAATAAAACAAACCTTGGCATTTATCATGTAAACAAAGAGATGTAGTCAGTCGCACTACTGATTTCAGCTCCTAGGATGATTTTTTTAAAGCTGCATTAGTCTTAACTGTAGCTTACAAAACAAAGTAATTACATTGACCAGTATTACACAACTACCATAATTATAGAATATTTACTAAACAGAAACAAGAATTCAATAGAGGTACAAAAAACAAACCTATTCATGGGGTTGAACTCGTAGCCCACACTAAAACTACACTCGCGGGAAATACTAGACCAGCGCTGAGCTCATCACCAATTGACATACATGGTTAATTTACGTGATGCAAGACATATTTTGAAAAGCTAACATGATACTTACCACAACCTTTTTCTTCTCTGTTTGCCTTAGTTGCTGAAATTACTAACATGACTACATGTAAGTACAGTTCTTCCAAAAGTAAAGGCATATACGACATAAGAACTTTTGATGAGAACACAGTGAATTCACATGAATAACTTGTGGACTTCTGTATAATATTGTGAACCTTTTTATTGTACATACATTTTTATTGATTTTTGAGTTCAATTCTGACAGCAAGCCCCGGCCTTTAAATCTTGAATTTTTGTGCCTGGAATAGTCTAAATGTGATTATCAAGGTGCGAGGCACAAGTCTCTCTTTGTGTTTGCATGGCAGTTCCATGGTTTACTATAGCAAATTTTGTTGTAAATATTAAATTTTTGTGCCTCAAATCACAATGTAAAATTCCGATATTACCACGGTGCGAGACGCAAGTCTCTCTTTGTGTTTACATGTAGACTAGCAGTTTCATTGTTAGCTATAGCAAATTTTGTTGTAAATATTAAATTTTTGTGCCTCAAATCACAATGTAAAATTGCGATATTACCACGGTGCGAGACGCAAGTCTCTCTTTGTGTTTACATGTAGACTAGCAGTTTCATTGTTAGCTATAGCAAATTTTTTTGTAAATATTTATTATTAGCTCGATTTTCGAAGAAAAAAAAGTTGTCATCATGGCAGACACTTAGGGATCACTTTGTCCGTCTTCTCTCTCCGTCGTCCGTCATACTTTAACCTGCAACCTAACCTTGGCTATAACTTCATTTTGGCAGAATTATGCCCCTTTTCAGAAAACTAACCTGCCGTCTAACCTAGCTCATAACTTGAATTAGCATATGGCAGGCAACAAAAAGGAACACCCTTCTACTTTAGATTTAAATTTTTCGTTATATCTCCCATTCAAGAATTCAGTGACAACAAATGCATTCACTTTCATATTCTCCCTTCCCACCCCCCCCTTTCAAATTCTCCTCCCCCCCCCCCCCCCCCCCCCCCCCCCCCACCCCCCCACTTCATGGTGCGCCATAAAACCCCAATTCAATTCAATTCAACTTTCGTATGAACAACATAATTCTGTTAGGCACTTCCACCCCCCACACCCCACTCAGTGTTCATTGTCATTTTTTTATCATGCTCATTCAAGGTTTTCTTCATGACATCGATGGAGTGTCTACAATAGAACTTTCAGCAACTCTGCAGTTCTGCAGGTTAGAAGATTCTAGGTCCATTCTCCATATTTTATCTAGATGTAAATGGAGGGCGAGCCTGACATGTTCATGCCTGTTTGACGCCATATAACCTTTCTTGTGTTGGTGCGCCGTAAAACCCCAATTCAATTCAATTCAACTTTCGTATGAAGAACATAATTCTGTTCAGCAATTAAACAGAATTATGCCTTTCAAGTTAGTTTCCCAATAAATAGACAAAGCCTCGAAAGTCGAGCATCTGTTAGTGCCCCTAGTAAGTCTATATTCCACCAGAAAGTTCAAATTTCTTTAATATCGACGAGTATGGATATCTCGATTCAGAAATTACGGCCATGTGCAATTCTAACAAATATGTATTTCTCACGGGAGACACTAACAGTCGAACAGGGACCCTGGCAGACTATGTTTCAGATACATATATCTGTTCATAGGAAATTAGAAATAAATAATACCACCACTTTTCCTTTTATATTTTTGTTTTCTTGGTTATGACACAAATGTGTAGTTTGGGATGGC
>JAWPHD010019291.1:0-36348 GCA_037043455.1 Cyrtodaria siliqua
CAATGGACGCCTACCATCTCGTGAAGGATTTCCCTATAATCGAGCAACAGCAGTTAAATAATCTATTTATTACATTTTAAATCCAGCAGCTCGACCGAAATTATTCGCTCTATGAGTCACGACCGTTCATCAACGCTCTGTTGACGTAATGAACCCAACGGTGACAGTTATTATTGTGGTTCGGAGTTAGTTCGTTAATATATTAGCGATTATGAATAGTTCTGTCTACTGAGCACAATCGCCAATTTTTTCACCCATAGAAATGTAATAAAGGGCCATATCCTCGATGATAATCGTCGAGGCGATTGGCTGGTTTTCGACATTGACTCGAGATATTAAGCCCATAATCATTGATGCCAAGTTCATAATGTTTGGATACTATTCTGTTGGTGTTAGAGTGCGCGACATCGCAAAACTTACGGACAGACAGACGAGACGGACGAGGACAACGCCACGACATGATACGTCCGTCCCGTCTTACGAACGGGCGTATAAAAGCAATGATAAAACTGAGCGTTTTTCCTGTTTTCTAGTACTTGTACATTTTTTGTCTGTAATCCGACTTTTGTATCCGACAATGGTTTCAAGGAAAACACAGATGCTTTTTGGCTTTTTGGCTACCACAGAGCTTCAATCTGTGAGTGAAAATGTCAGAATGCCAGGAGTGAATACAATTTGGCATTTTCCTACTTTTTCATTATTTTACCGATAATAAGACTCTGCTCGCCAAAGGTCAGGTGACCTATGGGATGGTGCTGTTTCCACCGTCGTCGTCATCCGTCTGACCGCTAACTTTTTGTTGTTAACACTTGAAAAAACTTTCGTTATGCATCTTTACCAAACTTTGCCAGTGTATTACTCATTGAAATGGTAAGACTACAGTTTGAAACCACCAATGTCGACATAAAGCAACAGAGTTGTGTTTAAAAAAAACACGTTATATTATCCTTTGTTGACATCTAGCAATTCATTTTATATTTGATCTTTACCAAACTTTCTCGGGGTCTTTATATCAATAAAAGCTGGAAAAAATTCGAAAACCACCATTATCGAATATTAATCAACAGAGTTATTAGGGCATTGTTTTAATGAAAGATAATATACTCTTGTCAACACTGTACATAACTCCTTTGTCTTTTATGGAATATTTACCAAACTTGATCAAACTGTTAATAAAAATGAATGAATTGAGAAAAAAAAGCTATATTTTGTAAAAAAAAACAATAGAGTTATTGCCCTTGATTTATTATGTATGCATTAATCATTATGATAGCGTATTGACCATTTTACTTAGAAACGTTTTTTGGTGAAGAATGCAAGCACATTGGCAATACGGACCGTCAGTAAAGTGTTCCTTTACTGGGACCTGCGCGTCTTGTAGTTTGACTGTCAATAAAGTGGTTTCATTTACTGGTTAAAACGTGTCTTCACTCAACAACGGGTATCTATAATGAATTGTCATTACATTATGTAAAGAAGTGTTATATATAACGCCTTCTCAATGTATCAGTTCAGTTAAGATAAACTGCATATTTATAGTGGACATGTCTTTTTTGTAATAACTACACTGTTGCCAGCTTTGTGAAATTGTATGTGTATCCTCACGGGCGTTTAAGCCTATTGGAAATTGAAATAAATAATCTATATCTAGATTATTGAAAAATGCTATGGTCAACATTGTAAACGTTATATAGCGCCATCATATGTTCACCCACTCTACATAATGGTCAAGCTGTTTATAAAGTAAAAGCCTCAGAAAAGGATGCAAAACCAGCCTCCTCTCTAAATTAAAACACAGTTATGACCTTTGAATTTAGTTTTTAAAAAAATGCTATACGTTTTGCCTTGCTGTACACTTCCGGGCCTTCATCTTCATAGCTTGGCTTACCTATACTTGGTCTGCATTTCTAGAGTTCTAAAGCTTGTATAAAGTAGAAATTTATAACTGACTAGACACAACAGAGTTGTTGCCCTTGAATTGTTTAAGTAAATACTGAAATTTCAGTTGTTTTCCATGAAAACTTCAGGTAAATGGCTGATTTTCACTTTTTAATGTTTTATTTGAACGTTTGTTCAATAAGATCTCGGAAATTGCACCTTCTGAGCAAACTCGACCAAAAAACATGACCGAGTTATTGCCCTTTGATTATGTCAAAATAAGGGATATATTTTTAGCTAACTAGTAAACAGCTTTGCTTTACCACTATTTGACAACACAAAGGGAACTTTGTTTACATAAAACGTCAGTAAACGTCTTCTGATTTCCAACACATTTGACATACTGACGTTATTTCGAATTTTTCACAATCATACACTGATATTCGGCAGGTGCCCTCCTGATTTTTCAGGTCTTCATCCGCGGTGCGATAATTCGGTTGTGCATATAATCTAAAACATTTAGGGATTCACGAACCTTTGGACCCTTTTAAAACTACATAAAAATATAAAAGCACACACTTGAGGAAAGTTTGGTGGCTTTTGTCGGCGTGTCGAGATTGGGTCCGAAAACACGAGAGATGGATACTAGTATCGAGATCGAGGGCGAGAATGCACCATTTGATTTAAAGATTTGTTTCAATAAGATCTCAGATGTGTTCGACAACAAGCACGACTATGCATAAAATGTATTGCCCTTAAGTATGTCGAAATAGGGGAATGCGAGCTTGTGAAATGTTGTAACGAGTACTCCATTCATGGCAGCGCCTCGTGTTCCAATAAAAACAATTATGCATACGCATTTACAAGCTCTGTTTACTTCCAATGTAACAGGAAGCGTCAATATAATCGCCCATATTGACGTGTAGTAAAGTCATATTGGTGTAATTTTGTATACTTGTTCGTGATAGGTGCAATAGTTCTGTTCATGTCAAAGAAAGTATGTCACGTGATGTACACAATGTAGAATTCTTATTATGTAAATGTTTTTGGTGAAAATTAAATGTAAATGTTTTTGGTGAAAATTAAATGTTACAACTATTTTATTCTTCTCTTATTTAAAAATGCTTATGCAATACAAATGTTATTAGATTTATGTTGCGGATATATGCACTCGTTCTTTTGCGCATCCGCTCATCCATATTGCGCTCCTACAGTTACGCAATATTAATACGCAAAAAGAACCTCGTGCATATATCGCCAATACAAATCTAATAACCTATAATTATACCTCGTGTTGAATTCCCCATCTTTACTGGATACCCATGACATATTTGTTAGTAGTCATTTCTATATTAAAAAGACATTTAAGAAGAGTAGAGCATCCCAATCAGGCCCCTCTAGGGTCTGTTGTATTAAATATATTATTGGGCAATAATTTAAATCAATTATAAGTAAATAACCATTAATGAACCATTTAATTTTTCTTATTGATAATGATTTGTATATAAGCGAGTTAGTATAGGTAACTAACTTCGTGTATCCCTTTTATACACTTTTCATTGTTTTATATGCACATGATATTACAGTCAAGTATTATTTACACATCATGAACAATATTCTTTTTACATACTCAGCGATTGAAACACCATATTTATGTATTCATTTAAATCCTATATTTTGAGTAAAATTAAACATTATGTTTACTAAATACATGTTTATCTTATTCAGATCATTGATGCAATCATACACAACTTCAAAACTCACTTATCATTCCACCCTTATATTATTATTAACCCAGCATGCACATGGGAATTACCGGGTTTGTGTCGTCGTCGTTAGCAAGATCTTTCTTATCACCATTGGCCTCTCTGCAATTTCTGTATAATGTACTGACACGTTATTCACAACACAAACATTGAAATACTCAATATTTACTATCTCAACCCGCGCTTACACATACGCATGAACGGGTTGGTGTCATCGTCATCATCATCATCATCATCATTGCGAGTCTTCGACAATTTCTGTAATCACCATTGTAGCTTAAAACAATTTCAGTGATACATGCGGTTTCATCCTTCACCCAACTTCATCACGAGGTTAACACATTTAAAAATGCATTAAAACTACCCTTCCAAACTAAGACTCTCACCCTTTGCCTTCTCGACATCACTATCAAACTGTTGGACGATTACCATTACATTTTTATCTCACAATTTCCCATACTAGTTTTAATCTTATCATCTGCCCTGTGCATCAACACAAATTGACCATTTGCTACCATTATTTATATATGCAATCTTTTTAGTTGTTCATCTTTATCAACATTGTTCGTTTTTGAGCCGATGTATAGGCACGTGCCTATATATAGTGTATAGCGGGCAGCTATGTCACTGTCCTGTCGAGCTGTGTTCTTGAGCTCCGTGATACTGTACCGATTTCGTGATTGTCTGAAGTAAACTATACTAGTCAACATTTCTAAAATATCCACCTAAGACCATGTCGAATAATATTCTCATTGGTTTTTTTGTGTATTTCACGCATGATTGGAGATTCGTCGAAAGTAGGACACAGCCGACCTGAATTGAATTGAATTGGATTTTATAGTCGCCACCAACAGCTAAGGTCATATGGCGACTTTCCAGCTTCCATTGGTGGAGGAAGACCCCATGTACCCCTTCTCGGGCAATTTTCGTGCACGTAGAACCACCCGACGTTCCGCAAGCCAGCTGGATAGCTTCCTCACATAAGATTCCTAGGCCCTTGAGGGATCGAACCTACAGCGGTGAGGGGCAAGTGATTTCAAGTCAGAGACGTTAACCACTCGGCCACGGACGCCCTCCCCCCCCCACCCCCCCCCCCCCCACAGCGACCTGAACTTTTGTACATGATGTTGGATCCATATAAGGAACATCCTGCAAGAAATAAGCAGCAAGATACGCATGTCGAAGCTTAAAACAGACGTGACCTATATTTCCTCGAAAGTAGGTCACACAACCCGAAATTTTGCACATGATGTTAATGCATAAAAGGGAAATTCTGGTCAAGTTGGTGAAAACCCTGCAAGAAAGACGCAAGATACGCATGTCATAGCGGAGACCGGACTGTGAGCTATATTTCGCCGAAAGTAGGTCACAGCAACCCAAAATTTTGCAGATGATCCATTAAGTGATGCAGATACTTATAAATGAAAATCGGACGCACGTACGTACGGCCGAACTGACACATATACACCCGGAAGACATGGTGATCGCTAAGTCGAGATCTGTAAACCGGATTGACTACAAACGGATGACAAATGTAAGAGGAGTTGAGCTGACAAGTTTTATGTTTGAAACAACTTCAAATCCAGTTACTCCATACAAAAACAAAAACCACAACAACCGGAACGTACGGACAATATGCGCTACTAGACATCATATTGATAATTCTTACAATAGTTAAAAAAAAAATCATAAGAAACATGTAGAAGGCGTTGAGCGGAAATGCTTTACATTTGAAACACTTCAAAGTACGTAACTCCGACTGAAACGTCTTGACAATATACGCTACAAGACATCATACCCATAGTGATGCTTTCTTATAAAGTTTCATTAAAATCAGATGAGAAAACAGGAGTTGAGAGGACGTTTCTGAACATTGTTTAACCAAAATATGCTCTTCTGACTTGGAAATCCATTTGCGATGAAACTTGCAGGGTAGGTAGCTTATATGGAAAGGAAGCTTGAATTGCATTTGGTGGTCACTGGGATCATGGTCAAATTATGCATGTTGTAGCAGAGATCGGTTGTGACCTATATTTCGTCAAAAGTAGCGACCAGAAATTCTGCACGTGATGTTAGATGCATATAAAGAACATTCTGGTGAAGTTTGGTGAACATCCTGCTAGAAAAAAAGTAAGATACGCATGTCATAGTGGAGACCAGACATGACCTAAATGGGATCGAAAGTAGGTCACACGCAACCACAAAAGTTTGCACATGAGGTAGGATGCATATAAGGAACATGCTGGGGAGGCTGGTGAAAATACTGCAAGAAGAGGCAAGAGATACACATGTCGTATCAGAGAGGACATGACCTATATTTCGTCGAAAGTAGGTCACAACGACCAAAAATCTTGCACATGATGTTCGATGCATATGTCATCATACTGATGAAGTTTGTGAAAATCCTGCAAGAAAGAAGACAGATACACATGTCGTAGCGGCCACCGGACGTGACATATTTTGTCGAAAGTAGGTCACAGCAACTCTTAATTGTGCATGTGATGTTGGATCCATATAATGAACATTTTGGTAGAGTTTGGTGAAAATCCTGAGTTTAACGAAGAAGATATTAAGAAATGAAATCGGATGCACGGACTAACGAACGAACGGACGAACTGACACACATACATCTGGACGACATTTTGATCACCAAGTCGAGATCCGTAAACGGTTTCAACAAAAATGCGATACCTTACCCATAACAAAAATTACTGAGCAGAAACCATTTTTTTTCTATTTTATGTAAAAGTGACATTGCCCTTAAACCCAGTGGCCCCAAATGCAATCCTAACCTTTTTTTCTATAAAAGCTACCTACCCAGCAAGTTTCGCCGCAGTACCTCACTCCTAACAAAAGTTATTGAGACGAAACCATTTTTCTATTTTTAGTAACAGCGACCTTGACCTTGAATCCAGTAGCCCCAAATACAATACCAGCCTTTCTTTACATATAAACTTACCCAGGAAGTTTTGTTGCAGTACATCACTCCTAACAAAAGTGGCTTAGAGGAAAACATTTTTTTTCTTTAGTAACAGTGACCTAGACCTTGACCGCAGTAGCCCCAAATACAATCCCAACCCTCCTTTCTATATAAGTTACATATCCTGCAAGTTTCATTTCAATACTTCATTCCTAACAAAAGTTATTGAGCAGAAACCATTTTTCAGTTTTAAGTAACAGTGACCTTGACCTTAAACACAGTCACCCCAACTTCAATCCTGACCTTCCTTTCTACAGTGGTTACCTACCCAGCAAGTTTCGTCACAATATCTCACTCCGGACAAAAGTTATTGAGCGGAAACCATTTACTATTTTTAGTAACACCGATCCTTGACCTTGACCCCAGTGGCCCCAATCACAACCCCAACCCTCCATTCTTTATAAGCTACATACACTGCAAGTTTCATTGCAATAACTCATTCCTAAAAAAATTATTGAGCAGATACCATTTTTCTATTTTTAGTAACAGTGACATTGACCTTGAACGCGGTGACCCAATTCAAATCACAGCCTTCCTTTCCTCCGAAGCTCCCTACCCAGCAAGTTTCGTCACAATACCTCACGCCAAACGTTACTGAGCGGAAACCATTTTTCTAAGTTTAGTAACAGCGACCTTGACTTTGACCCCAGTGGCCCCCAAATGCAATCCCGACCTTACTTTTCATATAAGCTACCTACCCTGCACGTTTCATCACAATACCTCATTCCTAATAAACGTTATTGAGCAGAAACCAGGAGTTTGACCCAAGTTCCCAATAATTTTATGATGAAATAAGATGGCGCTGTATTGGTTTAACACTTATTCAAGGGACATAACTCAGTCGTTTTTTTCTGTCATTTCTTTTTTTACGCTATTAATAACTATCTGGTCGCCTTGGGAAGTAGCATTTTTATTCAATTATTCTTTGTAAGTAAAGCCGAACTTCTTTTTTCCCTTATTATATAGACAACAAAACAGGAAATAAATAATGATGTATATTGAATAAGATTAGATAGACCACTACCAATAGTCCGAACATTTTTTTTTTGAACAGTTCAGTACACAGTAGAGTTATCCCCTTTTTTCTTAAATCATATATTTAAAGACTAGTTTACATTACAGCAAATCTTAACAATGAAAAAGATGCATACTTCATAGAACATTACCACCCTCGTATTTTGTGAAACATTTTAGAAATGTTTAAAACTCCAAATTCGTGGAACATTTAACAAAACTCGTAAGTTCAGTTTAGGAATTTCATAATGCGTGAAACATTTAACAACTCAAAAGTTCAATATATGATTCTCATCATGCGTGAAACATTGAACAAACACATAAGTACTGGCACTATTCACGACACAGGTTTACGTCAACACCATTCACGACACAGGTTTACGTCAGCAGTCTTCAGAGTGTTCTTTACAAAACGGTTTCTTTTTACCGTACTGCGATCGCAACTGGCTGCAATTGGCAGTTTTCATCCATTTATACTGAAAAAATATTTGAAATGTATTAAATTGGTGTTTACGACTCATCATCAACACAGTATATAGATTATTTCGAGCAAGATTTCGAGGGGAAGGATATGTAGGAATCTGGGTACATGAATTACTGTTATTAACAAACAGAATACTATGGTTCATTAAGTGCTCGGAGGATAGACTACGATACACGGGGGACCGTCCAGAGTACGGCCGCATTCGATGGTCCACGCTAAGGGAAAGTACCTTTCCTAAGGGACAATCAGAGACTTGAACCTGGGTCCTCCGGTTTCAAGTTCACTAAGCTATACTTAAAAGACAAGAATATAATAAATAAATACAGATTGACAAATTGACGGTATGTTGTGATATATTATAACAAGACAGTCTTTTGGGATTGCATGTTTTGCACTGCTAACTAAACTGCTAGACTGGAAACGGTTTACCAGTTGATACGGCATTCATACTTATATACTTTTTCTAGGAACATATCGCTGTAATATAGACTACGTGTTATAAAGTTATTAGCAAAGGCCTTAATAAAACTATAATGTCAAAATATATATCGATACTAACTTACTTTTGGTAGGAAAATGATGCTGTTATATATACATAAGTGTGTTCAAAGTTTGAAAGCTGTATGCGTTTTGGTATCTAAGTATTGGATTTTTTGTTTGTTTGGTGTTTAATGTCATTTTCCAGCACATTTAGGCTACGAATGACGGTCGATATTTTTTGTGGTGGCGGCAAACCACCCTTCGTTTCCTGGGTAGAGCCAGTAATGAATACCTACCGCCAGCCGTAAGAACCGACGGACCTGATAAACAGTTATGACCAAGCCCTCCTTTAATTTTAAATGAAACGAAAACAGTTATGCCGAGGACGTCCTTTACCTTTCAATGAAACTAATACAGTTACGACGAGGAACTCCTTTAACTTACAATGAAACCAATATAATTACGACGAGGCAACAGTTATAACGAGGCCCTCATTAACTTTAAATGAAACCAAACCAAGAATGCAGAGGACCTCCTTTTACTTTCAATGAAACCAAAACAGTTATGAAGAGGACCTCCTTTAATTTTGAATAAAACCAAAACAGTTATGACGAGGAAATGAAACCAAAACAGTTATGACGAGGACCTACTTTAACTTACACTGACACCAAAACAGTTATGACGAGGCCATACTTTAACTTACAATGAAACCAAATCAGTTACGGCGAGGACCTACTTTAACTTACAATGAAACAAAACAGTTATGACGAGGACCTACTTTAACTTACACTGACACCAAAACAGTTATGACGAGGACCTACTTTAACTTACAATGAAACAAAACAGTTACGACGAGGTCCTACTTTAACTTACAATGAAACCAAAACAGTTACGACGAAGACCTCTTTTAACTTACAATGAAACTAAAACAGTAATGACGAGGAAGTTTTTTAACTTACAATGAAACCAAAACAGTTACGACGAGGACCAACTTTAACTTACAATGAAACCAAAACAGTTATGACGAGGCCCTCTTAACTTACAATGAAATCAAAACAGTAATGAAGAGGACCTCTTTTAACTTACAATGAAACCAAAACAGTTATGACGAGGCCCTCTTTTAACTTACAATGAAACCAAAACAGTTACGACGAGGACCTCTTAACTTACAATGAAACCAAAACAGTAATGACGAGACCCTCTTTTAACTTACAATGAAACCAAAACAGTTATGACGAGGCCCTCCTTTAACTTACACTAAAACCAAAACAGTTATGACGAGGACTTCCTGTAACTTACAATGAAACCAAAACAGTTACGACGAAGACCTCTTTTAACTTACAATGAAACCAAAACAGTAATGACGAGAACCTCTTAACTTACAATGAAACCAAAACAGTTATGACGAGGACCTCCTTTAACTTACAATGAAACCAAAACAGTTATCACGAGGAAGGACCTCCTTTAACTCACAATGAAACAAAAACAGATATGACGACGACCTACTTTAACTTAACTGAAACCAAAACAGTTACGACGAAGACCTTTTTTAACTTACAATGAAACCAGAACAGTTATGACGAAGCCCTTCTTTAACTTACAATGAAACCAAAACAGTTATTACTAGGAGCTCCTTTAACTTACAATGAAACCAAAACAGTTATAACGAGGACCTATTTTAACTTACAATGAAGCCACAACAGTTACGACGAGGACCTCTTTTAACTTACAATGAAACCAAAGCAGTTATGACGAGGCCCTCCTTTAACTTACACTGAAAAAACCCCCAGTTAGGACGAGGACCTCCTTTAACTCTGCAATGAAACCAAAACAGTAACGACGAAGACCTCTTTTAACTTACAATGAAACCAAAACAGTAATGACGAGGACCTTTTTTAACTTACAATGAAACCAAAACAGTTATGACGAGGACCTACTTTAACTTACAATGAAACCAAAACAGTTATGACGAGGACCTCTTAACTTACAATGAAACCAAAACAGTAATGAAGAGGACCTCTTTTAACTTACAATGACACCAAAACAGTTATGACGAGGCCCTCTTTTAACTTACAATGAAACCAAAACAGTTACGACGAGGACCTCTTAACTTACAATGAAACCAAAACAGTAATGACGAGACCCTCTTTTAACTTACAATGAAACCAAAACAGTTACGACGAGGACCTCCTTTAACTTACAATGAAACCAAAACAGTTATGACGAGGCCCTCCTTTAACTTACACTGAAACCAAAACAGTTATGACGAGGACTTCCTTTAACTTACAATGAAACCAAAACATTTAAGACGAAGACCTCTTTAAACTTACAATGAAACCAAAACAGTAATGACGAGGACCTTTTTAACTTACAATGAAACCAAAACAGTTACGACGAGGACCTTCTTTAACTTACAATGAAACCAAAACAGTTATGACGAGGCCCTCCTTTGACTTACAATGAAACCAAAACAGTTACGACGAAGACCTCATTTAACTTACTATGAAACCAAAAAAGTTACGACGAGGAACTCTTTTAACTTACAATGAAACCAAAACAGTAATGACGAGAACCTCTTAACTTACAATGAAACCAAAACAGTTATCACGAGGAAGGACCTCCTTTAACTTACAATGAAACAAAAACAGTTATGACGAGGACCTACTTTAACTTAACTGAAACCAAAACAGTTACGACGAGGACCACTTTTAACTTACAATGAAACCAAAACAGTTACGACGAAGACCTTTTTTAAATTACAATGAAACCAGAACAGTTATGACGAGGCCCTTCTTTAACTTACAATGAAAC
The DNA here is from genome assembly GCA_037043455.1 of Cyrtodaria siliqua. Lineage (NCBI taxonomy): Eukaryota > Metazoa > Mollusca > Bivalvia > Adapedonta > Hiatellidae > Cyrtodaria > Cyrtodaria siliqua. The sequence continues at coordinate 11,414 of JAWPHD010019291.1, forward strand.
CAAAACAGTTATTACTAGAAGCTCCTTTAACTTACAATGAAACCAAAACAGTTATGACGAGGACCTGTTTTAACTTACAATGAAACCAAAACAGTTACGACGAGGACCTCTTTTAACTTACAATGAAACCAAAACAATTATGACGAGGACCTCCTTTAACTTACAATGAAACTAAAACAGTTATGACGAGGATGGACCTCCTTTAACTTACACTGAAACCAAAACAGTTATGACGAGAACCTCTTTTAACTTACAATGAAACCAAAACAGTTAGACGAAGACCTTTTTTAACTTACAATGAAACCAAAACAGTTATTACGAGGACCTTCTTTAACTTACAATGAAACCAAAACAGTTATGACTAGGAGCTCTTTTAACTTACAATGAAGCCAAAACAGTTATGACGAGGACCTCCTTTAACTTACAATGAAACCAAAACAGTTATGCCGAAGACCTCTTTTAACTTACAATGAAACCAAAACAGTTACGACGAAGACCTCTTTTTAACCTACAATGAAACCAAAACAGTTATGACGAGGCCATCCTTTAACTTACAACCAAAACAGTTACGACGAAGACCTCTTAACTTACAATGAAACCAAAATAGTTATGACGAGGACCTCCTCTAACTTACAATGAAACCAAAACAGTTATGACGAGGACCTCCTTTAACTTACAATGAAACCAAAACAGCTACGACGAAGACCTCTTTTAACTTACAATGAAACCAAAACAGTTATGACGAGGACCTCCTTTAACTTACAATGAAACCAAAACAGTAATGACGCGGACCTCCTTTAACTTACAATGAAACCAAAACAGCTAAGACGAAGACCTCTTTTAACTTTACAATGAAACCAAAACAGTTATGACGAGGACCTCCTTTAACTTACAATGAAACCAAAACAGCTACGACGAAGACCTCTTTTATCTTACAATGAAACCAAAACAGTAATGACGAGGACCTCCTTTAACTTACAATGAAACCAAAACAGCTTCGACGAAGACCTCTTTTAACTTTACAATGAAACCAAAACAGTTATGACGAGGCCATCCTTTAACTTACAATGAAACCAAAACAGTTACGACAAAGACCTCTTTTAACTCATAATGAAACCAAAATAGTTATGACGAGGACCTACTGTAACTTACCATGAAACCAAAACAGTTATGACGAGGACCTCCTTTAACTTACAATGAAACCAAAACAGTTATGCCGAATACCTCTTTTAACTTACAATGAAACCAAAACAGTTATGACGAGGACCTCCTTCAACTGACAATAAAACCAAAACAGTTACGACGAAGAACTCTTTTAACTTACAATGAAACCAAAACAGTTATGACGAGGCCCTCCTTTAACTTACAATGAAACCAAAACAGTAATGACAAGGTCCTCCTTTGACTTACAATGAAACCAAAACAGTTACGACGAAGACCTCTTTTTAACATACAATGAAACCAAAACAGTTATGACGAGGCCATCCTTTAACTTACAACCAAAACAGTTACGACGAAGACCTCTTTTAACTTACAATGAAACCAAAATAGTTATGACGAGGACCTCCTCTAACTTACAATGAAACCAAAACAGTTATGACGAGGACCTCCTTTAACTTACAATGAAACCAAAACAGCTACGACGAAGACCTCTTTTAACTTACAATGAAACCAAAACAGCTTCGACGAAGACCTCTTTTAACTTTACAATGAAACCAAAACAGTTATGACGAGGCCATCCTTTAACTTACAATGAAACTAAAACAGTTACGACAAAGACCTCTTTTAACTCATAATGAAACCAAAATAGTTATGACGAGGACCTACTGTAACTTATCATGAAACCAAAACAGTTATGACGAGGACCTCCTTTAACTTACAATGAAACCAAAACAGTTATGACGAGAACTCTTTTAATTTACAATGAAACCAAAACAGTTATGACGAGGACCTCCTTTAACTTACAATGAAACCAAAACAGCTACGACGAAGACCTCTTTTAACTTTACAATGAAACCAAAACAGTTATGACGAGGCCATCTTTTAACTTACAATGAAACCAAAACAGTTACGACGAAGACCTCTTTTAACTTATAATGAAACCAAAATAGTTATGACGAGGACCTCTTCTAACTTACAATGAAACCAAAACAGTTATGACGAGGACCTCCTTTAACTTACAATGAAACCAAAACAGCTACGACGAAGACCTCTTTTAACTTACAATGAAACCAAAACAGTTATGACGAAGACCTCTTTTAACTTACAATGAAACCAAAACAGTAATGACGCGGACCTCCTTTAACTTACAATGAAACCAAAACAGGTAAGACGAAGACCTCTTTTAACTTTACAATGAAACCAAAACAGTTATGACGAGGACCTCCTTTAACTTACAATGAAACCAAAACAGCTACGACGAAGGCCTCTTTTATCTTACAATGAAACCAAAACAGTAATGACGAGGACCTCCTTTAACTTACAATGAAACCAAAACAGCTTCGACGAAGACCTCTTTTAACTTTACAATGAAACCAAAACAGTTATGACGAGGCCATCCTTTAACTTACAATGAAACCAAAACAGTTACGACAAAGACCTCTTTTAACTCATATTGAAACCAAAATAGTTAATACGAGGACCTACTGTAACTTACCATGAAACCAAAACAGTTATGACGAGGACCTCCTTTAACTTACAATGAAACCAAAACAGTTATGCCGAATACCTCTTTTAACTTACAATGAAACCAAAACAGTTATGACGAGGACCTCCTTCAACTTACAATAAAACCAAAACAGTTACGACGAAGAACTCTTTTAACTTACAATGAAACCAAAACAGTTATGACGAGGCCCTCCTTTAACTTACAATGAAACCAAAACAGTAATGACAAGGTCCTCCTTTAAATTACAATGAAACCAAAACAGTTACGACGAAGACCTCTTTTTAACCTACAATGAAACCAAAACAGTTATGACGAGGCCATCCTTTAACTTACAACCAAAACAGTTACGACGAAGACCTCTTTTAACTTACAATGAAACCAAAATAGTTATGACGAGGACCTCCTCTAACTTACAATGAAACCAAAACAGTTATGACGAGGACCTCCTTTAACTTACAATTAAACCAAAACAGCGACGACGAAGACCTCTTTTAACTTACAATGAAACCAAAACAGCTTCGACGAAGACCTCTTTTAACTTTACAATGAAACCAAAACAGTTATGACGAGGCCATCCTTTAATTACAATGAAACTAAAACAGTTACGACAAAGACCTCTTTTAACTCATAATGAAACCAAAATAGTTATGACGAGGACCTACTGTAACTTACCATGAAACCAAAACAGTTATGACGAGGACCTCCTTTAACTTACAATGAAACCAAAACAGTTATGACGAGAACTCTTTTAATTTACAATGAAACCAAAACAGTTATGACGAGGACCTCCTTTAACTTACAATGAAACCAAAACAGCTACGACGAAGACCTCTTTTAACTTTACAATGAAACCAAAACAGTTATGACGAGGCCATCTTTTAACTTACAATGAAACCAAAACAGTTACGACGAAGACCTCTTTTAACTTATAATGAAACCAAAATAGTTATGACGAGGACCTCTTCTAACTTACAATGAAACCAAAATAGTTATGACGAGGAAGGACCTACTTTAATTTTAATGAAACCTAAACAGTTATGAACAGGACCTCCTTTAATTTTCATTGAAACCAAAACATTGATGATGAGGACCTCTTTGAACTTTTAATGAAACCAAATCAGTTATGACCAGGACCTCCTTGAACTTTCAATGAAACCGTTATGCCGAGGGTTTACCTTCATCGGGTTTGTTGCTGCATGTCTCGCAGCAATCAGGCTCCAAGAAATCGCAGAAGTATTCAAGGCTGTAGAAATATGTTCTTAAACTGTCGCAGTAGTACCAGGGATCGTCGACGCATACTTCCGTCGTTGTAGCCGGTTCTTAAATATAAACATAACGCATAAAACATCGAGTATATTATTTAAGATTCCGCAAATCCCACCGCAATGACTGATAAAACAGTCAACAGCTCATGCAGACGCGTTGAGTTTAACACGGCATTTTACACAATTGAGAAGAATTAAAGTAAGCAAACTTTAAGCAAACTTTAAGCAAAGTTTAACTGCAACGTAACAAGATACCAGTTTAAATGTTATATCTGAGTTGGTTTATTAAAATACTCAATGCTGATTGGTTATTGAGGAGGTTTTAACATTCATATCAAAACGTCTAGTGTTACTGTTAAAACAACGACAGAAAATACCTTAACCGTTGAGGTTGCTCACGGCTAAAAATAGCATGAGAACATTTTTTGTTTTGTTCCCCATGTCAAAGTGAAAGGCAGTTCCTAAGCAGTTTTTTTACCTTAACAGTTGATAGATTTAAGCAGTTCTTTAGCAGTTCAGTAGCAGTTCACTCGCCTTCTGAAGCTATATAGCAGTTTCCTTAAAGTTCTCCGGCCATGTTTTGTTTCATGAATATGTTTATGTTAATTCAAATCGAAATCAATACACAACAATAGATATTTACAATTCACACATTGCAATATCTGTAAAAAGCGAGAATAATATTTTATTTGATGTCGTAGAAAACTTTGAACAGTTAATTTAATCCACAGGTAACTGTATTTATCAATTATCTGGCAATAGTTGTGCAGCTATAAAGATCCGATTTATCTCATTTCCCCATGCAGTCACGCAGTGGTAAAAGTAGTATCTACGTCATGCAAATACTATTTATTTTTATATACAGCTTAGTAGCGGTTTTAAATATATGTGTCTCCCCGGGACTATCAAGAAATGTTCATATGATGTTTAAGAGTTAAATTTGTTATTTGGTAATACTACAAATAGGGTGGCCATTCACCTTTAACATTAACAGTTCTTTAACAGTTTTATAGCAGTTCCTTAACGGTTCTTTAGCAGCTCCTAAGCAGTTATTTTGCTGCATTATGTTAATGTACTGCTTAGATTTAACGAATATTCATTAGAACTGCTAGTGAACTACTTTGTAAGCTCTATATTAGGTCATGACACACCCACCACCAGAAAGAAAACTGATTCAGCTTTATTAATATTCATTAGAACTGCTAAATAAATGATAAGGAACTGCTAACCAAGCTCCATGTAAGGTCAATAACACACCCACCAGAAAACTTCTTAAATAAAAGAGTTCATGTAACTTTTCTGTGAACTTCTAATAGACTCAGGCAAGCTAAGTAAAAAATGCCAAAAGGAACAGTTCTATTAAAACCCAAATTATTGACATACAAAACAATATGTTGAACAAACTGTACAGAACATAAAACAAATTGAAGCAAAAGGTTTAATTAGTTAGTATGAACATTAACAGTAGGTTTCGACAGCATAATAATTAACACAAGTTTAGGGGCAGCATAATAATAGAAATACATGACAACTATTTACACATGTCAAATAATAATTCTTCAAAATATTCATAAACCACTTGCTTTTAATTCAACTATAGCGCAATTTTCTCACAAAAACATACATGATACCTTTTCATTTATTGCATAGGTTTTGCGAAAGCAGGTGACAATACAGATTTCTTCGCAAATTACTCTTTGTCCTCGTCCAAATATAAGTATTAAATGCATAAGATGTTTTCATGCAATAAGGCATTTAAGTATAATCGCAAAAACACTTACTTTTTAATCATTAAATATTCAAGCACTGCTGTGCTTTTGTAGGAGCCATTTTCCCTCCAAAGTTTTGAAAAAAGGAAGACAGTTTTTTTTTGCACTCGGCTCAGAATCACATTGGTGTCAATAGATAAATAATTAATTTTTTCTTCATGGTCATGCAGGATAATGCTGCTAAAGAACTTGTAAGGAACTGCTTACAAAGTTGCATGGATTAGAACTGCCAAGGAAGAAATATGGCAGTTTTCCTAGAAGTTTCTTAACAGTTTCTTCAACTTATCAGCAGTTTTTGAAAACTGCTAAGATCAGGACTGTTAAGGACAGCTAAGAAACTGCCAAAAATGATGAAACTGCTAAAAAACTGCTTAAAGCTACAGAGTCCCTATATCAATCGATTTCTTCTTTGTAGGCGTGTCTTTATTTGTAACTTCATGTTCACCAGCTCATGTCGAAATCGGGTATTTAAGCGAGCAAATATAGCGCAAGAAATCATTTACTGTATATACATCGACCACTTCACATCGTACCTACACACAGGTAACAGTAGTTTTTACAGAAAAAAAAGTTAGCTTCTTTCGGGGCTCGAACACACGACCTTCTGATTTCAAGTCCTGAGCTCTATCCACTGAACTAAACCGCTACTTGAGAAAATAGTATACTAACTACCATATATTATCAGGCAAAAATAACTTGACATATTTGAACGCAACTAAAGATGGATCAAGATATATGCAGTCCATATTGTCGCACGTGTAAATTAACATCGACTGGTGTACTACTGTATCTTATCAATATGAAACTAATACTTCACCTCAAATCAACCATATCTCGACTTGTTATTTAGCGCTTGATGAGTTTGTGTGCGCGCTCTTGTTATAACGTAATGCCTATTTAGTGTTAAAAATGCTACAAAATACCACTAAATAGCAGTGGTCTAGAGGTTCAGCGTACATCTTTCAAATCTTTCAAGTGCAAGGCTGTGGTTCAAATCCATTCCGGGCAACTATTTTTTTCATCACATATATTCTGGAGCCGTATATTTATCGATGTTACCTGTACGGAGGCTAAATAAAAATGTGAAATTTTACGTATCGATTTCTCCTTATATACCGACTTTTGGCGTGTTCGTCGATTTGAAACTACTTCACATGTGACTCATTCATATTCATCAGTTATTACCAGTTAAAATAGGGACTGTACAGCTTTAAATATGCAGTTCATTTTGACTTGGAGTAAGATTCAGTTAGAAATAAAAGTGCATACAGGTCAGCACATATTAGTTTGAAATATGCAAAAATCGTTTTCAGGAAGGATAAACCATGTGTGTTTATGTTTATGTGAAAGAAATTGGTCCACAGAATAATCCACTTATCTAGCGAGAGTAGACGAGAAATCATTTCTACATAAAATAAATTTCGAATTATTAACTTGAACTATATGATTGATATTGCTCATGCCTAAAGTATGCATTTGGTTGAAGTTTTCACTTGGATTTTTGATTTGTTTGAAGGTGACGAACCAATAGTCCTTAATGCACATTGCGATACATGCTTTTCTTAATTACCTTCGTCGGATTTATTGCTGCAAGTCTCGCAACACTCATATTTGTAGTAATAGCAGAAGTCTTCATTGCTGTCGAAATATGTTCGTGTACTGCTGCAGTAGTACTCTGGATCATCCACGCATTCCCCATCACCGGAACCGGAACCAGTATGGCTGCACGTTTCGCAACATTCTTCTCCAAAGTACTCGCAAAATTGTTGTTCATTGTAATAATATTGCAGTTCATCTGTGCAGTCAAAGTACGTATGATCGACACATTCTTCCGGTGTTGCTTTAAAGATAAACATACGATGAAAGAGCTAAACACACAATGAATGAGATGAAAGTGACGATGAGATGAATTCACTACAGTACATGTCCGACATTTTTTATTTTTTTATTTACAGTTCCGCTGTCGTGATCGAGCTCCGGAGTGTACTTTCCAAGATCGCGGACCGATCAAACATGCGAAGGTAGGTATCATTTCAGTGCTTAGATTACTTAAGTTTACTGTTCCAGGACACGGGAATGGCATCAAGGATAGAGTAATGCCTAAACTGTGTTTGCATATACGTTGGTTATAATCGGATGACTGGAGACCGGTAATAGCAGCGCCAGAAGTCGCGACAGACCGGCGATTACATTTTGAAGCTAGAGCGACCTCCAAAATACGTCATTTTCTCGACACAAACATAAAACTAGTGACATCAATCTATGTATGTATACAAGTCGACAGTGTCGTACGATATCAATCCCATAAAGAAATATCTATGATGAAGCATTATTAAGTCTGTAAAACAGGATATTCAATATCTGCTATGGAGAAGACTCGATGAGGGGACTTTTGACAAGTTTTTTTCCAGCGGGGACTCGATAAATGGTTCATGAGAGGTAATATAATGTATAACACCTCTCACTAGTACTAGTACTGGGTTTTAAGAGGTATTTTACTTGAACGCCATATGGACTGGGTTCGATGATTCTGAAGGATCAGTAGACCAGTATACACTATTGCATAGTGATGCGAATGGGAAGATTGCTAAGATGCGGAGAAACCTTGCAGACTAATGTGCATTCAGCACTAGTATACATCATCTACGACGCATTCAGCACTAGTATACATCATCTACGACGCATTCAGCACTAGTATACATCATCTACGACGCATTCAGCACTAGTATACATCATCTACGACGCATTCAGCACTAGTATAATCATCTACGACGCATTCAGCACTAGTATAATCATCTACGGCGCATTCAGCACTAGTATACATCATTTACGACGCATTCAGCACTAGTATAATCATCTACGACGCATTCAGCACTAGTATACATCATCTACGACGCATTCAGCACTAGTATACATCATCTACGACGCATTCAGCACTAGTATACAGCATCTACGACGCATTCAGCACTAGTATACATCATCTACGACGCATTCAGCACTGGTATACATCATCTACGACGCATTCAGCACTAGTATACATCATCTACGACGCATTCAGCACTAGCATAATCATCTACGACGCATTCAGCACTAGTATACATCATCTACGACGCATTCAGCACTAGTATACAGCATCTACGACGCATTCAGCACTAGTATACATCATCTACGACGCATTCAGCACTAGTATACAGCATCTACGACGCATTCAGCACTAGTATACATCATCTACGACGCATTCAGCACTAATATACAGCATCTAACGACGCATTCAGCACTAGTATACATCATCTACGACGCATTCAGCACTAGTATACAGCATCTACGACGCATTCAGCACTAGTATACATCATCTACGACGCATTCATCACTAGTATACATCATCTACGACGCATTCAGCACTAGTATACAGCATCTACGACGCATTCAGCACTAGTATACATCATCTACGACGCATTCAGCACTAATATACAGCATCTAACGACGCATTCAGCACTATTATACATCATCTACGACGCATTCAGCACTAATACACAGCATCTAACGACGCATTCAGCACTAGTATACATCATCTACGACGCATTCAGCACTAATATACAGCATCTAACGACGCATTCAGCACTAGTATACAGCATCTACGACGCATTCAGCACTAGTATACATCATCTACGACGCATTCAGCACTAGTATACATCATCTACGACGCATTCAGCACTAATATACAGCATCTAACGACGCATTCAGCACTAGTATACATCATCTACGACGCATTCAGCACTAGTATACAGCATCTACGACGCTTGCTTTAAACAAGAAATCCGCGGATTCACATGTCTCGCCTAACTAATAAAAGATAAATGATGCTTAAATGAAAGTTTGTAAACATTTTTATAACTAAAAACAATGGACTTTACAGTTTGCTGAGATGACATTTAAGTGCATTTGTTTAAGAAAAATCATCAGCTCCAAAAAGTAGGCCAAGGTCATAGATGAAATCCATGCGTCCAAAAAGATGCACTACCCAAGACACAACTATGTCAAAATAGGTTTTGCCTTCCAAAGATTAAGCTATAAACTAGGTTTAAAGCATCTAGTGCATAATTATAATTCATGAGAAAGTGATGTAAATGTAACAATTAAAGTTATCTGCCCTTTTCTTGGATGGTGAACATTTGCTTTTTGACACGTTGTGATGTACTACCCAAGAAACAACTATAATTATTAAGTTATCTTCCCTTTGCTTGGAGGATCAAGGTCAAATCTACATTTACTTTGTCGCGTTGCAATGTACCACTCAAGATACAACTATAAGCAAAGTTTGAAAGGTTTAGTGCATACAGTTTGTGAAAAAGTGACCTAAACGTAAAAGTTGAAGGTAAAAATTATAAGGTTATCTGCCCTTTGCATGGAGGGTCAAGGTCACATCTTAAACGAAGCATACATATTTGGTAGCACGTTTTACCACCTTCAGATGAAACTCTTGCTCATAAAGCATATAAAAGATTTATTTTTCTGTATACGGGATTTGGAAATAAATAACTATTTTGGCGTTAATCGGTTTTAATCATGTCTGTCAAAATCAAGGGACATTTTCAATCATAGATTAATAAACGCTGTCTTTATGAAAACAAAACAAAAAACAAGCATTTTTGAATCCTTCTGGAGATCTTCCACATCCAAACCTGAAATTGATCATGAACTAACAACATATTTCAAAGTCAAGGATACATATAGGCCATGTGCTGCTACCCAAATTTTGACATATTGGTACCACTCAAGCTGGCAAATTCTAATATGCATTTTCGGAAAGATCAATGTCTTACGCTTCTTTTAAGCCAGGATAGTATTTTTAGTTCGGTAGCTTAAGTGTGTAAAACTATTGTTTTATAAAGGGAGGTAATTTTTAAGAAAATTTTCTAAATTGATATAAAAATAGATGTATGGCATGGATTAACTCCACCAAATTTGTTTTTGTGTATTTGATTGCGTTCAAAATGGTTACGTAAATCATGTACACATATAACAGTTCAATAGTTCAACCCTTAAAAACGTATAAAAACATATGGAAGCAAACATTCATCCATTTTAATCATTAAACGCACATTCTATCGAAAGAAAAAGATAACCAAACAAATTAGAATACATTTATACTTTTTAAGCAAATTACATGTAAATATAGTTTTTAAGACTCTGCATATACGGAACAATACGAAATAATATAAACGTCTGACCTCTCTGTAATAAATGTGTTGCTATAAAGGGAGATAATAAAGTACACTTTTAAGATTTTAATTAGAAAAATTAAGCTAAGATTAAAAAATGATTCACAGAAATGTTACTTTGTGTCACTTTCATAGCATAGCAGACAGGTAGAGATCGCTTTGTCCGTAGTATGTCTTCATGCATCGTCTTCGTCCGTCTGTCCGTGACGCTTTAACCTGCAACCTGAACTTGGTCATAACTTAAAAAATATTTCACCTATGTTCATGTCACTTCATAAATATCTTCATCTCACCCCAAGGAAAGTCGTTACACATGTCTAATAACTTTGTTTTTTAATTCGGCAAAGTTATGCCCCTTTCCATTAAACCTTTACCTGCAACCTGACTTAGCTCATAGCGTTAAATAAGCACATGACAATCTACAAAAGTGTTCTGTGTAAAACCCTTCTCGTTATTTATTTAACATATGCAAAAGCCTATGTGATTATCAGCCCTTGATTCCATCATTGAATTATATACTATTGTTAAATTCATATTCACACTAAAAATATGTATAGCATAATTGTAACAGTACACAACTGTTATTATTATTTATTTTTTTTTTTTTTTATATTTAAAATGATACACATGAAAAGCGTGCACTTACATTGTAAACTGAAACGTGGTAAGGTGAAACGTTCGGATTATTATATTTGTTATTTGGTTTGGACCGAATATAGACATGATAATGATCAATTGGTTTGTTTGGCAATGTTTCTATGCAAAATAGTCACTCAGTTCTGTTTAACAAATCCACAAATATAGTTGCCGGTTATAAAAAAATTACAGAGAAAGTCCGTCTATGTAATCATACTATAACCTTGAGATTATTTTGAAACCACATGTCATTGAAAGAATATCTTTGCCTTTTTACAATGGTGCACTTTGAAATTTGGAAGATATGATAACATGGTTTATTTTATTTATTTAGAAATGATGTCTCGTCTACTCTCGCTTGATAAATGGAACAATTTATTTGACATTAAAAAAAAATAAAAAATTGCCATCATACTTTTCGGATAAAAAGTGCATATTTCAGCATTTCTGATATTACGTTCACGTAAATAATATTGAAGTACTGTCATGTACATTATGGTTGACATTGCTCATGCCCAAAGTATGCGTTTGGTTGTAAATTTCACTTGACCATACCCCATCCATTTTTGGAATTTGTGTTTATATATAGATGGCAGATAAATAGTCCTTAAATATTCAGCAGCTAACGAGTGTTACACGTGATGCAAGTTAACACAGGTTAGATACAAAGGCAATGTTGCAAGGAGGTTTGAAAGACTAGCACAGCAGTCTTTGCCTCAGTTCTTGGGAGTAGGAAAATCGTTCTTAAATGAAAACAACTGATTTACAAAGTAGTTTGAGAATATGACCGCTGAAATAAAAGTATAATCTAGATACCGCTACGTCAATAGGACAGAGCATCCTGACAGAAATGTTTTGAAAGACGGTAGTTAAATATTATTTTAAACAGCAGGTTGTCTAAATGGACACACGGTCTATAGTAAAATCTAATGGTGAGATTTTCCAATCCAATCCACCACTCAGTAGAATGGGCATACAACAAGCTGTTGTAATGACAACAAGCTGTTGTAATGAGACCCCGGAATAATTATCAAGTGGATATCAGTTAATACTAATCGAGTGTCTCATTACAACGGCGTGTTGTATGTCCATCCTATAGCGTTGTGAATTCAACTGGTCAGCTCTTGATGAGCAGTATTCCCCATACATATGCAACAGTAGCAGTACAACATTTGCGTGCATACCACCACGTGCAAACAAGGACCTCGGACAGTCTTACATAGCTTTAGAATAGGGATGATACTCCTTGAACTTTGTTATAAGGCATGTTATAACAGATGCCAATCTGTTCCTTTATAATTTCGGAATGTTATCAAAGTATCTTGCGAAACTTATTTTACGATGTACTTGCAGAAAGCATAGACTTCCCTGTATTGCAACATGGTGTGAATGCAGGGGAGTTAGTTGTAGCATGCCTACCAGATTCAGAATGTTAACATGCGTCAACATTCGGCAGATGAAAACGTAGTATCCTGTTAAAGATGTTAATATCATGATTGTCTCTTTCTGTAGCTTTGAGACGTATATTATTTTCCTCTCTCTCTCTCTCTCTCTCTCTCTCTCTCTCTCTATTCTGTTAATTGGCATTTTTTTTGTTTGCAATAGTTTAATAAAAGAAATACTACAATGGCATTTACGTATGCAATTTTTGAGTTTGAGTTTAATTATCAAAATCGTTTAAAAATGTCTTATATTACAAATACATGATATTCATGCAATTCTTTTTTTAAGCAATTTTTTGTGTGTTCGTCCATTTTTTTTCCATATACACGAACATAGAAGAAGAAGAAGAAACTTTTTGCCTCGTCATAGGTCAAAAATGTCGAAGATGTATCAACTTTGTTTATTCCAAACATTTTTCCCATGCACATTAATATAATAGAACGTTTATTTTAAGAATATTAAACTCCCTTATATTGCAATAAAATTGTATTTTAAATAGTCCAGTTTTTGGCGGTTTTGGTTTAAATTTCGATATTCTGGCCAAAAGTAATGGCATTTTCAAATCTCTGATCCTTTAGGACTGTATCTTCTGACACCTTTACATTTAAAGAAATACTATAACGACTTCTGTTTTATTATATTTTAATCATAATTTAAAATTTCATAACTATTCCAAAAATCAGCGACTTTAATTCATTTTGTGTTAATTTCCCCCCAAAATTTCAAGATTTATATATTTTAGTCATTCAAAATATTTGTTTTCATGAACTTGTATATAACAGATAACTTTAAGGACTTTCAATCTCCTTATATTGTAATGAGAATTATATTTTTAGAAGTAATCCCGTTTTTAGTGATTTTGGTTAAGATTTGCAACTTTTGGCCCAAAATATCCCAGCTTTTCCAAATCTCTGATCCTTTAGAATTTTACCTATATCTCAGGACATCTTTAGATAAATGAAAACACTTTAAAACCTACTATTTTGTTTAAGTGAAAGTGTCAATATTTTTTTAAAAATTATTCCAAAAATGAGCAATTTTTACGCTTTTTTTGCTGATTTTCCCCCAAAATGGCAAGCTGTCTACATTCTGTTCATTTCAAATATTATTTTTATTTACACGAATATAACAGGCAACTTTCACAAGCTTCAGCTCCCTAATATTGCAATGATAATAATATTTAAAAAAATATTCCAGTTTTTAGCGATTTTTGTTCAAATTAGGATGTTTTTGCCCAAAAATAATACCGTTTCAGAAAAACTATCCTGGCTATTTCTTATTTATTCAGATAGATCTAAAAGGTTATAGCAACTAGAATTTGCCAGCTGAGTTGGTACCGAAAAGTTGAGCAGCACAAGGCCTAATATGAATGTCAAGGGTATTTATTTAAAAATGGTATTGACAGATTTAAAGTTGCTCTTTTGTAAAATTACGTACAAGTATTATAAGGTAGCTATTGAGGAAGGTAGATATATAACATTCGTCATGATGATAGAATATGTTTGTTATTTAATTTAGAGATTGAAAATGAATTTCATTTTTTAATGACTTGCTCATTGGTAAATTCATGAACTAAAGAACAAAATCTTCAGGAAATAAGTGTTATTCCTTCATTGTTATGTTATGTTCTTTCACAATGAGTACCTTCATTGTGGCTTTCTAGGCTTTTATTTTTTTGTATTTATATATACACGAGCATCCAGGTGTTTTACTTTTATTGCCTTTTAACGCTGCCTTGTTTGTTAGAGAATATTTCATGGCGAGGATTTCTTTATTTACACTGTCCCGTTTAATTGGGATGACAATAGAGTAAGTCTGAGATTTGGTGCACCCTAGAATCTGGTTTAAGCCCCCCAGTGGCTTTTTTGGCCACTGACCGTTCCAAGGCGGAAGTCCTATTGTCAACCGTTTTGTGTTTGTCGTTTGCATTTATTATTACTTTTGCCTTCTCGTTTGTCTGCGTGTTTGTTTTTGTGTTTTGTGGTTGACTGTCGTCATTAAATGCTACTTTCCCTGTCCCTGGCGAAAGCTACTGTGGATGGAATCCAATTCGAGAGGGTACATAGAATGGGAGCACGTAGTGAAAATGCTCGTTCCAGAAAAATAGTGGCCAAATTTTGTTTTTTCAAAGATCGGGAGATGATTCGCAAATTGAGAAGCAATTTAGACAATACTGAATTTTATTTTCACGAACAATTTCCGAGGGAAATTGCGAATAAAAAGACGAAATTTGGTACCCAAAATGAAGGAGGCTAAAAGGAACGGTAACTCTGCCTGGATAAGCTGATACGCTGTTCGTGAATGGTCGACCAGTTTCCGGAGACATGGCATAGGGACGCGACGAGGGTAACCTGAAAGTTATATCTTGGAACTGTAATGGTTTAACCAAAAGTAAAACAGAGAGTGTTGGATTTGTAAATATTTTAAAAACCTATGATTTTATACTATTATATGAATCTTGGACTAGTAAATGTAGCGATATAGAGTTAAGTGGTTATAAATGTTACAATTTGTATAGGAAATTTCAGCATAGAAACGCTAAAAGATGTAGCGGAGGTATTGTTTTGTATTGTAAAAATGCTATTAAAAGTGGAATTGAAATTGTGCGAAACCATCATGATACTATCATATGGATCAAATTAGATAAGCTTTTCTTTAAAACTGATCAAGATGTATATCTCTTGAGAGATTTTATAATTATTTTTCTCAGTTGTCAACGGAGATTTTTCAAGTAGAAAAAGACGAAGCAGAATCTTTCTGCCAGCAGCATGATTTTAATGAAAACAGTTGTAAGTTTGAAGAATTGGATAAAATTATAACAATTGCTGAGGTAGAATCTGTTGTTCGTTCTTTGAAGCGAAATAAGTCAATTTCTGGAGACTTTGTCATGAATATTTTCTCGAATTAGATATCATTTCCTCGCATCTTGTTGATTTATTTAATGCTGTACTAAACTCCGGATATTTTCCAGAAAAATGGACCGAGGGAATTATTATACCTTTGTTTAAGAAGAACGACCCTGACGACGTAAATAATTATAGAGGAATAACTATTGTTAGTTGTTTGTCCAAAATCTTTACCGGTATTTTAAATAAAAGGATAAGTAAATGGTGTGAAGATAATAATATTATATCAGACGCCCAATTTGGTTTTAGGTCGGGTCGTTCAACTATCGATGCAATTTTTGTATTACAATCTGTTATTCACAAGATATTAAATGAGAAAGGTCGATTGTATTGTGCATTTGTTGATTTGAAAAAAGCTTTTGATAGCGTTTATAGGAATGCCTTATGGCTAAAACTTTATAAAATAGGCATAAATGGAAAGCTACTTAGAATAATAAGAGACATGTACTCTAAAGTAAAATCTTGTGTTAAAAGTTGCAATAGTTATTCAGATATTTTCGAATGTTCAATCGGTCTAAGGCAAGGGGAGGTAAATTTTCTCCCTTTTCGTTGAAGATTTAGAGTTATATTTACAAAATGATATTAGTTCAGGTCTTACTATCGACGATATTACTCTTATTCTTCTACTGTTTGCAGATGATATGGTTTTAGTAGGAAAATCACCTGATGATTTGCAGCAAAATTTAGATTTATTATTAGCTTATTGTAATAAATGGGGATTAGAAGTAAATTCCGTCAAAACCAAAATTATGGTATTTTGGAAAAGGGGCCAATTAAGACAAAATGAGTCATGGACATATAATGACAAATTCTTAGAAATAGTTAACGATTTTAATTATCTGGGAGTTATTTTTAATTATACCGGAACATTTGTTTTAAATCAAGTAAGTTTAGCAGGGAAGGGTTTAAAGGCTTTACATATAATAATTGCTAATACTAAGAAGTTTAATTTTAAACCGAAGACAATGTGTCAATTATTCGACTCCTTTGTTTGATCCATTCTGAATTATGGTTGCGAAGCCTGGGGATTTTCTAAGTCGAAAGAAATTGAAAGGATTCACTTAAAATTTTGTAAATATATTTTAAATGTTAAGACTTCTACTAGCAATGCGGGTATTTACGGGGAACTTGGACGGTATCCATTGTATATATTGCGCTATGTTAGAATCGTTAAATATTGGTGCAAAACAGTTAACTCTGACAATATTATAATTTCTAGTATTTACAATAATTCCGTCAATAACATAGAAAATTGGCGTAATAGTTGGGCTGGGAATATTAAAAAGCTTCTAAACGAGTATGGTTTTGGCTATGTTTGGAATAATCCAAATAGTGTTCCTTTGAAAACATTTCATACTGTTTTTAAACAGCGTTTAGTCGATTGTTTTGTTCAAAAGTGGAACAGCGATGTTGTAAATAATAGAGTTTTTGTCAATGTATTGACATTTTAAAGGCAATTTTGAATATGAACTATATCTCGATATTTTGCCATATAAGTTGCGAATTGTTTTATCAAAACTAAGACTATCGTCGCATTCACTGCGAATTGAAACTGGGCGCTACGCACAGAACAGATTAGAAGGTATGGAGAGAACTGTAACTAATGTTGTTATAACTTGTAGTTCAATCCATTTGCGTATGTTATATATAAATATGTATTATCATATGATGTTCATTCTCTGTAACATAAGTAATAAAATATGTTTAAACTAACAGATTAGAAAGAAACCAACGTTATTGTACCATTTGTAATTCTAATGACATTGAAGATGAATACCAATTTGTTTTGATTTGTCCTGTATATGATAATATAAGAAGAAAATACATTAAAAAGTACTATTATAAACGTCCAAGTGTTTTAAAATTCATAAGAGCTAATGAAAACAAGTAATAAGAAAGAGTTGTTTAATTTATCTTGGTTTATAAAAGAAGCATTTGATTCTCGTAATGAATTTTTGTTTTATCAAAACTAGGTTTATCCTCGAATGAAAAACTATTATCAATTAATTATTTATGTTACTGCTTTTGTGATAATGAGAACAAAATTGTTTTTTTTTGTTTTTTTTAATTTAATATTTAATTTAATTTGCGTAAGTTAAAGTTCAGTGTCTTATTTCCACATTTTTATTCAATTATTTAATATTTCAAATTATTCAATAATACAATTTATTTGAAACTAGTGTGCAAAATTATGTTTTTTGTTGTTTGTTTGTTTTGTTTATTCTGTCACGTATAAATGTTTGCATATTGTATATGATGATAAACTTGTAAAGTTTAAATCAATAAAAAATATCTGTCTGTCTGTCTGTCTGTCTGTCTGTCTGTCCTGTCTGATTTTTATATTTTTATGGTATTAATCCATCATTTTCTCAAATAAATAATGCAAACAAGTTTAAAATACATTATTTTAAGTAAAGACTATCACCGTTATGAATTATATATTACTTTTGTTGATGATATGTTTAATCTACGGACATAAATATTACCTCAAACTATATGCTGAAAGTATCATTTTTTATGAAGTCTTTGTTGAGACCCGGTCGGAGATTTAACCTAAGAACTCCAGTCTTCGCCTTCGTCGCCGCCGCCGCCGGAAAAGCGATCCCTATGTCTCTCTTTTTTCTTCGAAAAGGCGAGACAATAAGAAGTTAAGTTACTGAGGTAAAGTGGTTTAACCAGGGTGTTGTTGTGGGAAAATAACGTCCACCAATGCCAACAATACATATGACAATACATATGACCAAGTATCAAACAAAGAAATTAAAGTTATCAGAAAAAGTTAACTGAGGTTAACTTACCTAACCAAACTGATGTTTAGGATAAATAACGCAAATCATGACCTTGACCTTGATATTTTTTGTCATTCAGCGATGTCCACCAATGCCAACAATATATATGACCAAGTATCAAAGGCATAAAGTGAGGCAAAGACATAAAGTTAACTGAGGTTACGTTACCTAACCAAGGTTAAGTTTGGGGAAAATAAGCAAAATATGACATTGAATTTGGTAAATTTTGTCGTTCAGTGATGTACACCAATGCCAAGAATAGATATGACCAAGTATCAAACAAAGAAAATGAGGCAATCGCATACAGTTAACCGAGGTTAACTTACCTAACCAAGGTTAGGTTTTGAGAAAATAACGCAAGCTATGACTTTGAACTCGGTAATTTTGCCATAACGTGGTGTCCCTTGACCCAACAAAGCATCTGACAAAGTTTCAGAAAAATTCGAACAGCGATTGTTGAGATATAGTTGATTTAAAATGTGGCCGCTGCCGCCGGAAAAGTGACTGCTATGTCTCGCTACCCGCTATCGTGGGCGAGACAATAAAAGGAATACATTTTGGATTTGCAGTGTAATTCTCTGTAATTCTCTACCTTAGCTTTACATATATTATTGGTGCATTGTAATCAACAAAAAGGAGTATGCAACGACAATATGCTTTGAACGATTCAACTAATTACAAACAATGATTTGCAAAAATGCAAGTTGCAGAGTCACTAACTTAAGATTACATTTACAAACCGTTTTTACTACGAAGTATACCTTACTTAAAACGTCTTGATAATGTATTTGTGTCTCCTCCATAACCATTTATCTAGTCCCCTCCGGAAAGAAACTTGTCAAAAATCCCCTCCATAGCATACATGTTATTGAATATCCTGATTTACAGACCTAATAAGGCGAAATCATAAATATTTCTTTATGAGATTGATATCGTACGACATTGTCGACATATACTGAAAGAAAAAAGAAACGCGACACGGGAATTTCCGCTATATATTGTATGTATAATATGCTGCTGTTAATCAAATGGTACATGGCTACGTAAGATCTTTCCTTTCGGAAAAAAGACAAACAACACGTAACACAGCAAATAGTATTCCTGCAAAGTTTCATTATTGACAGAGTACGCGTTTGGCGCAAACTTAGGAAGCAACATTTTGCAAACTCTTTACGTTAAATACTGTACTGAACTGGCTCAAGTTTTCAAAGAGGAACTTTAACATTTATGAATTTCTTGTTACGTGTGCTGTGATTAAAACATCTACAACATCACAGTTGTGTCCTTTCTCTAACTGCAACTTTTTTTTTTTTTTACAAAACATCTTGGGATTTCCTTGGAATGTATATGGAATTAAATGTGCAGTATATACAATATATAGCGGAAATTCCCGGGTCGCATTTTTTTCCTTTCATTATATATACTTACATAGACTGATGTAGTTTTATGTATGTGCCGAAAAAATAACATTTTGGAGGCCGCTTTCGCTTCAAAATGTAATCGCCGGTCAGTCGCGACTTCTGGCGCTAGTATTACCGATCTCTAGTGATCCGATTACAATCAAAGTATATGCAAACACAGTTTAGACATTACTCTATCCTTGATGCCATTCCCGTGTTCAGGAACAGTAAACTTTAAGTAATCTAAGCTCTGAAAGATGACACCTACCTTCGCTTGTTTGATCGGATCGACATCTTGGAAAGTACCCTCCGGAGCTCGATCACGACCGTGATTTATATCGCATTAAATGACTCAATGAGTATCGATTTTGGATTTGTTTAAAGGTGGCGAACCAATAATCCGTAATGCACATTGCGATACAATTTTTACTAAATTACCTTCGACGGATGTATTGCTGCAAGTCTCGCAACACTCATACTTGTAGTAATAGCAGAAGTCTTTATTGCTGTCGTAATATGTTCGTGTACTGCTGCAGTTGTATTCGGGATCATCCACGCATTCCCCATCACCGGAACCGGAACCAGTATGGCCGCACGTTTCGCAACACTCTTCTCCATAGTATTCGCAAAATTGTTGTTCATTGTAATAATACTGCAATTCATCTTTGCAGTCAAAGTACGTGTCATCTACACATTCCTCCGGTGTTGCTTTAAAGATAAACATACGATGAAGAAGATAAACATACGATGAATGAGATGAAAGTGACGATGGGATGAATTCACTACAGTACATGTTTTTTGTGTGTGTGTTGTTTTGTATTTACAGTTCCACTGTCGTGATCGATCTCTGGAATGTACTTTCCAAGATCGCGCGCGAAGGTAGGTGTCATTTCAGTGCTTAGCTTACTTAAAAAAAAAGAGTATGATAATGGACCTTTTAAAACGGCCGAGCACGACACATACGAAATATTGCAGTCTCGGTTTGATTGAGACTGTTCATGAGCGGTAGTGAAATATGCTAGCTACCGATCACGCCCTCTAGCCCCGGGTTGAGCAGAACTCAATATTCATAAAATCAACAGTACAAAATTTTAACCATCCCGAAGATGGCATGCATATGGCGGTGGACAGGAGTGTAACGCTTCCCCATGTCGTACGGCGTATGGTCCCAGTATCTAATAAAATTAAATGCCCCGAAGAGCGAAATAAACATAATGGAATTTAGTTGGGAGCAGCGGTTATGAAGCCTGCGTATCAAAAAGCAGACAACGTATCCTATGGGTGGTTAAACAATACCCAGAGCCTTTTGTCGGCCGGAGTAGTGGAACCACCGAATCAAAAATTAAGAAAACAAAAGAAATTGAAAATGTACCACCGATAGCTAAATATAAGTATCGGGCTCAGCTATCTCCAAAGATCGAATGAATAACAGTACTGATTGCAAGCGCGGGGAGCAACGCCACTGTGCTATAAAAAAAGAGTATGATAATGGACCTTTGGAAACGGCCGAGCACGACACATACGAAATAAGTTTACTGTTCCAGAACACGGGTATTGCATCAAGGATAGAGTAATGCCTGAACTATGTTTGCATATACGTTGGTTATAATTGGATGTCTAGAGACCGGTAATACCAGCGCAAGAATTCGCGACTGACCGGCAATTATATTTTGAAGCGAGAGCGGCCTCCAAAATACGCCATTTTCTCGATGAAGAAGATAAACATACGATGAAGAAGATAAACCTTCGATGAAGAAGATAAACCTTCGATGAAGAATATATGTGTTTATTTAAATAATGCCAATGGGTCAGAAGACCCGTGAGGATAAAACAAATACATATAAACTTGACAGCGATAGTGAAATATATATACAACATTATACCAACAACTAACATAATTTAAAGAAAAGTATTCATATGTATAAGGTAACAATTAATACATTAGCAGTCAATGTTGTTATTTTGCATTCACCGCAAACTATTCGGAGAAGGTGATTGCACCATCACATTGAATTGCTAATATGTTCATGTACATATTTATATTAATTTATCACATAACTTACGGCGTGGGAGTGGAATGACACCATTCTATATTTTCGACCCATGTGACTTTAATTGAACACTATTCACCATGTTTAGGAATTCTTAGACAATCAGTATTTGCATTTATCACATAACTTACGGTGTGGGAGTGGAATAACAATATTCTATATTTTCGATATACCACTAGTTATATAAGTATGCAAAGGAGCCTAGTATGCACTGTCAAAAAAATCGATAATGACTATGATCCAATTCTCACAGTTTATGTCGGTTTCGCGTGTTAAAGCGACAGGCAAAATGCAATAAAAGTCGATATGTGAGTTATGTGTAAATAGAATCTAACATTCGTTTTCATTCATTATTGAATTTATTAAACTCGTTAACAAAAATGATATAATGCTCGGCAAGAGCCTCGCATTATATCATTTTGCCAACTCGTTTAATAAATTCAATAATGAATGAGTACTCCTGTAAGATCCTCTATTTATATATAATATTACATGTAACTAACGTGACTAGTACACAAATGTATACATAGTAATATACACTTATAACTTAAACATGCAACTTTAGAATAACATAAAAAAACAAACAAAAACGGCTATTGTAAATGTATTACTTATACACCATTGATTTTCTAATTTCAAAGGCTTTATATATAAAGACGCTAAGGTTTTGCAGTGTCTTTTTGTTTTTGCGTTTGAAAAGTTCTAAAAATTTGATCATGTTAGGTCTTTTCCATATTTACTTATGTTATGATTTCCTATTTCATTAAACATGCTACATTCAATAACAAAGTGATATTCGTCTTCAAGTTTATTGCAGACGACGCATATTCTTTCATATATTGGTTTACTGACTGTTTTGCCATCTGCCAGCTTCTATTTCAAGGGTATGAGAGGACACACGTAACTTTGACATTGACTGTCTAAACTTTGGTATGTTTACGACTGTAGATATGGCTTGTTTGTCTGTTTGCGTGTTTGTTTCTGTATTTTGTGGTTGACTGTCCTCCTTGAATGCTACTTTCCCTGTCCGATTTTTTTATATTTCTTAAGATCAAAATTATAATCAACAATCAGTTTATAAAAAATTGCCCTATTAGAATTTTCTAACATTGAATGCCAGTTTTGAAATTATCATTTATTCTTTGTTTTAT
Source organism: Cyrtodaria siliqua (assembly GCA_037043455.1). Taxonomy (NCBI): domain Eukaryota; kingdom Metazoa; phylum Mollusca; class Bivalvia; order Adapedonta; family Hiatellidae; genus Cyrtodaria; species Cyrtodaria siliqua. The sequence continues at coordinate 34,714 of JAWPHD010019291.1, forward strand.
ACAACTTATAAAAAACAATTCCTTTTTGCCAACCCCTTGAAATAACCATGCATGATAAAACAAGTTTTTCAACAATTTTACCCAATTCTTTTTATTTGGATATAGCTCAGCATCCACTATCATCATATTATAAACATGGCGTATATACTTATTTTCATTAACGTTCAATATTTTCAGCCAATATGTAATTATTTTAATATATCTTTGCGTTACAAGACCCGTTCTTCCTAATTCGCCATAAATAAAATCATTTTGTGTTGATCGTTTTACCTGTAATACTCGTTTGCACAATTGTGTATGCACTCGCTTCTATATTTAATGCTGTTACAAATTCCCAAACATCAGAGCCATAATTCAGAATAGGAACAATAAGTGTTTCGAACAATCAAGTTTGTGCTGTACAGTGATATCTGTAAATTTGTATAGATATCTATTTAGTTTAAATATTGCTTTTGAGCCTGACCAGCTAATGTACATTGTGTTTCACGGAAAGGTCCACCTCGAGTAAAAACAATTCCCTGATACGAAAAAGATTTAACAATTTCTATTAAATTATCATCATAGGTGAATCGAACATCTCCAGCTAATGGACCAGACTTCCTAAAAACTATAACCGTTGCTTTCAAAACATTTACTTTTAATTTCCAGCGTTTACAGTAATGAAGGTCAAATCCTTTCTGTAAACCCTGTGCAGTTCTGAAAAAATCACAATATCATCAGCATATAGCACAACATTTTTTGATCATATCTACGTCAATGCCATCAAACCATTTCATGATAAATTCTTCTTTGTCATTTATTAACATTGAGAAAAGTGATGCGGACAAAGATTCACATTGACAGATAAACACACGATGAAGACGATAAGCATACGATGAATGCGATGAAAGTGACAATGAGATGATCCACTATAGTACATGTTGTTGTTTCTGTATTTACTGTTCTTTATATCGCATTAGAGGACTCATTGAGCATCCATTTTGGATTTTTTTTAAAGGTGGCGAACAAATAGTCCTTAATGCCCATTGCGATATAATTTTTACTTAATTACCTTCGACGGATTTATTGCTGCAAGTCTCGCAACACTCATACTTGTAGTAATAGCAGAAGTCTTTATTGCTGTCGTAATTTGTTCGTGTACTGCTGCAGTAGTATTCGGGATCATCCACGCATTCCCCATCACCGGAACCGGAACCAGTATGCCTGCACAATTCGCAACACTCTTCTCCATAGTACTCGCAAAATTGTTGTTCATTGTAATAATATTGCATTTCATCTTTGCAGTCAAAGTACGTGTGATCTACACATTCTTCCGGTGTTGCTTTAAAGATAAACATACGATGAAGAATTGGAATTGAATTGGATTTTATAGTCGCACCAACAGCTACGGTCATATGGCGACTTTCCAGCTTCCATTGGTGGAGGAAGACCCCAGGTACCCATACGATGAAGAAGATAAACATATGATACATGAGATAAACATACGATGAAGAAGATGATGACCATACGATGAATGAGATGAATGAGATGATGATGAGGCGGATGCTACTACAGTACAGGTTTTATTTTATTTTAAAATTCTTATTATCGCATTGAATGTCTCAATGACTATCCCAATGAAGAATCTATAGTCTA
>JAWPHD010019292.1:0-36348 GCA_037043455.1 Cyrtodaria siliqua
AATATCATTTAGTAATTCGTGCCTTTTTTCGAAAAAAGTAATTAGCAACCATGTTACAAATACTATTTTCTTCACGATGTCATTTCATACAGGTTTCTATTTGTACAAGTCTAACGTTTAGTTATTAGTACCTGAACTTTTGATTTAAATGTCACCAAAACGTAGATGTAAAAAGTGTATGAAAAGAGAAATTTTATAATCTATCAATACAAATAATATTGCAGTCTCGGTTTGATTGAGACTGTTCATGAACGGTAGTGACAAATGCTTCTATCGTTCACGCTCTCTAGCCCCGCGTTGAGCAGAACTCAATATTGAAAGTGTCAATAGTACAAAGATTTGAGCCATCCTGAAGATGGTATGCAGATTAAGGTGAACATTCAATGGAAGGGGAACCTTCAATGTGGTATTACTATACCATTTCATTGCCAGGAGTATGGTCGTAAAGTTATTAATTTTAGATTAGATTACATATTCAGCAGAGGTGATATGAACACTATAATCTGTCCGATGATCCGGTCTTATTCAGTCTTACAGACGTAACAATAAATACATGTTTACCTTTGAGCTAATTGTTCCACGCTTGCTCTAATTCCACGGAGGTTTTGTTTAAAGCCTTGTAAGACTGAATCACTTCCAAATAAGGCATAATTCTGGTAACCCATCGTGGTCAAGCATTTGCTGATGACTGCTAATTCCTCTGTACATGTGTCGAGGTAGGTTTTCATGTTTTCACGAAACTTTCTAAAATTGGACGTAGAATATTTCAAGTGTGCTTAAAATATTGAACAGTGTCGAATAGAAAAAACAAAACAACTAGTAACATATATACTAGTATTGTACATGAACAACGCTCTATCGTAAGAAGAAATATTATTATTATAAAAGTGTTGTATTCTGTACATAAGTACAAAACTATAAAGCTAATTATGTTTCATATTGTTGTGTCGTTAGTTCAAATGTCCTTTTACTGTTTACTCTCCTCCAAAAGGTTGTTTTGTACAGCCTGCCTAGACTATACCTCAACTAATACTTGCCAAAAGTCTAGTATTGATCATCGCCAATAGTAGTAGTAAGCTAATAATAATAATAACAATCTCATTGATATAATTTAATTGGCCACTAATGTCATTGTGTCCTAACCGAATTTCTTGCAACAAGTTAATGGTATAAAATTATCATAATATTGCTAACGTATTTCGGCAACATCCTACGTCTGCAGACGTGCTAAATCTCTAATAAAGTGCCGTACGAATAGGGATACCGACCATTTCTCTAAATATGGTAGTTCCATACCTGACGAGAACATTATCTAATAGGAAAATGAGTGCTTCACAAACCTCTAGAGAATTTCAATAGTGTAATTGTCTAAAGAGCTGGTAGTATAAAAAGTATGAAAAAGAAACGCTTTAATATTGTTACAGGTCAAATATGTAAGTTTTTCTCTAGCGAAAGGTGTTTAAATGAGAGCTATAAGTTTGTCTTTGATAAGATGATGTCCCGTTTTATTGGGATGACAGTAGGGTAAGTGTGAGATTTGGTGCACCCTAGTACCTCGTTTAAACCCCCAGTGGCCTTTTTTCCCACTGACCGTTCCAAGGCGGTAGCGCTATTGTTAAACGTTTTGTGTTTGTGATGTCTTATTTGGTCTTTTATTCATCTTTAAAGTTGTTCTTTGTTTCTGTGTGTGTTTGTGATTGACTGTCGTCCTTGAATACTATTTTCCTGTTCGATTTTTATATCTATAGTATATATAGTGTTGAAAAGGCCTAAGTACTTATAGATGACTTTATATATATTCTCTATTTTGTATAAGACTGTTTGTGTAATTTAGGAATCCAGTACATAGTTGGACATTTGTTTCGCCTTTCGCCTACCCTTTGAACGTGGTGCACCGAGTGATATGCATGGAAACGACATCAGCCTCATTGATTGAAATGTAGTATACGATTTAGTGCTAGCAAGTGCCAGAGATAATAAAAATGACGTAATGTAGGCGTCAAACAAAAATGGCATTATTAGCTTTTTCATCAGCAGGAACTAAATCAAATAAGTACGGAAGGATACATTTGGAAATTGTCGAACACGATAAATACAAAAAATATTGCAATCTAGGTTTGATTGAGACTGTTCATGAACGATAGTGAAACGTGCTTGCTACCGTTCACGCCCTCTAGCCCCGGGTTGAGCAGAATTCAATGTTTAAAATATAAATTTGAGCCATCCCGGAGATGTGATGCATATGACGAAGAACATGGAACCTTCGATATGGTATATTCACACCATTTCATAACCAGCGGCGTATGGTACCAGTTTCTAAAAAAACGCGTTGCCCTAAACTATAAAACAATGAGCGAAATATAAACACAATTGAATTTAGCTAGTAGCAGAGGTTATGAAACCTGTATCACAGGTAACAGGCAAAATACTAAATTACAAATCAGGCAATATATCCTAAGGGTGATTAAACAATACTTAGAACCTTTAAAGGCTGGAGTAGTGGAAGCACCTATTCGAAATTAAAGTAAAAAAAAACAAAAGTTTTTGAGAATGTACCACCTATATCTGTGTATATCGGGCGATTTCCAATGATCGGAATGAATAACAGTTCTGATTACAAGCACTGGGAGACGTTTTACCGCCACCACACTGCACAGGCAACGCTACTGTGATATAGAAACAGGTATGAAAGGAGTAATTTGGAAATCGTAGAACACGATAAATACAAAAAATATTGCAGTCTCGGGGTTATTATGATTTTATTGAATTCCCGATTTTAAATTACGAAACGAAAACCTATGTCTCGGAGAAAGTAAAGAGGGGTTAGCATTATAAAAGGTAATACGGGTATCTTTAATTTTAAGAATTGAGTTTTTCAAGTGACACCATTTTATACTAAATGTCCCAATGGACGATCTAACCACGACCTGCAGTAAAATAAATAATTGAATGTAATCTATACTTCTGACCTTTAGAAAACAAATGCCGAATACTTGTATCTACAGTATCAAAATTACCCATAATGACATAACCTGTCGTAGCATAGCAAAATAATTTACACTCACATTCTAAGGAGTGTGTATTTTCTATGTCAAGGTCAGAGACAATTTGTTGTGGTTGAAAGTAACATTTCTAATTTTTTAATACTTACGCCAAATTTTGGACTTGCCGAATGTTTGAAATGTTTAGGAATATAATCAACACTATGATTATCTTAAAAAGACAATACATGGCATGTCTAAAAAATCAATACCCTTTAAGATATAGTATTTTCAGAAAACGTCTGACGTGATCAGGTTCCTTGTCAATATGGGGTCGGAGAACATGTTGTATTCGCATCGAAATAAAAAACAAAAAATAAGTATAAAGTCGAACTGGAAATGCTCTTTCACAGAACACAGTAAACCCCAAAAACACACAAAACAACAAACACGAATGGCAATGACAATTACAAGTGTCAATAACAGGCAATGTATGTGACATCACAAGCAAGAAACCGCATAATTACACCACAGTTTATTATCGCGCTTGATGTGAAATGAGAAAATGCTAAGCATTGTCAAGGTTACGTATTTTGAGCAGGACTTAGGTTTCCTGACTTCTAGTTATAGATATATACACCACGTTTCATTCTTATGACATTTCAAATACCTTTGTGTTAAGGACAATATTTTTTATTTAGCTTCGAAAGTTGGAGTTCAAGGTAACCAGTGCCAATAAAGGAACTTGGCTATCCTTTGACTTCCGGGGTACTCCTACGAGTCTATACTTCCAACGAAAACAAAACCCCATACATGCGTTGCATATTTTATATCAAATGATCAAAGGTCAATGTCACCCGTGACCCAGAATGCAAAATGTACTAAATGTAGGTATACCAGTCAGGAAATATAGCATTGAATGAACAAATTCAAAATAAAACAACGCATACAAAACAAATAACAATTACAATGAGAAAACAAAGTATGCGAAATCCAAACTAGCCGTTTCCAAAGGTCCACTCTAAAAAAGTTAAAAATGGGAGTACATTTATAAACACAACAACACACGCATTAATTTCAGCAAACTGGAAATAAATATTCAAACCATTGATAGTAAATATACAGACTCAAACGCTGATATGAGCTTGTTTTTTCCCGCAAAGTATGAATTTTTGGATGGATTGTATGGAGATACCGTTTTCATTTCTGTAGTTGCGTAACGCATGCGGGTGCAATCGTTGCTCCTGTTTAAAATTGTGTATTGAGGAAAGGTAATTCGCTGTTGCTAATACATAAGACATTCATATAAACTAAATGTAAATTGTTGGTTCTCGAATATACTGAAAAAATAAAAATCCTGAAACACTTCGTTAATTGCACTTTAGATTGATTTATCCGCATCATAACATACTTGGACCGATTACACTATATGATACTAGCATAATGAGTAGGGGAAGTATCCATACTATAAACGTATAACAACTTTACGCTGCAGATTAACGCCAGTCCCCCAGTAATATTATATTACAAACCTGTTTTGTTCCTGAAGCCCGTTCTGATATAATTGTTTTATTTCATTTATTTTCTGTTCGAATCGCTTCAAACGTGCTTGTCCCAAGTGGTCGTCATCTTCTGTATTAGCTCCCTTAGATGGTTCTTCGCCAGCACTGTCGAGATACCAACCCACGATTTTGTTTTCCATTTCTTCAACGATTGTTGCAAGTTCGTGGATTCTTATGTCACTACAAAAGTGAAACATTTTAAATTATATAAGTTGTATGAAGGCAGGGGATTATTTGTTTCAATATAAAAAACACGTTATACGTTTTAAAAATAAGTATATTCTATTACTATAAATAAGAAGCATACCACTTCTTCATACAGCGGCATAAGATGCTAAGCACATACAACCTCTGGCTATCACTGTATGACTTCAGACTTTAAATTTCATTTCAATTGAAACGATCAAATAACTTAACGATAGTTTTAAATCTGGACATATCGAAGACGTTCTTTACAATTTTTGACAGTTTATATGAATACAACCGTTTGGAACATAACTCAATATCAGTCCTACAAACATGTCTAAGTTTCCCAAAATTCTCCTTTTTTCTTATCTGGGAGGTCATAATTACCCATTAAATTGGAATGACAAGCTTCACCACAAGTATAATAAATGCAGATCAGGTTATCAGTACCGGTCAGTACCGGTCAGTGGTCAAATGTTTTACTGAGATATTCTCTAGCTTCCTATTTCGCAATTCATTTAGAACTGAGAGTTGTATGTTTTTACAGATCATTATTGTAAGAATTTATCAAACACATTTGTGTTGTACCTTTTAATTCAAATTAAATAGTTAAATTTTATAAAATTAGTACATCAAAAGGTATTTCAATACATTGTCTATGTAAAGAAAGATGCCTGCAATTTGTCTTATGTATCTTATGTAGGTAAATCAGTAAAATGCTGTGCAGTGTAATAATTATAATTTTGATAACACTCAACTGAATAACCTGACTTTTTAAAAAAAAAATCATGCTCGTCCGTCCGAGTGTATTTGACACGTATCTCATCCTACATTGTTTGAGGTACGAACTTGAAACTTTGGTATATATGATATGAATATATGTGTAGTTAAAGTTGCGCAAGGGTTTATTAACGTTTTCTTACCTCTCCAGGGGACATGGTTGGGTGTGTGTGATGGGAGTGGGCGTTGTTTTACATTAAAAATACAATTACTCCTACATGCCATGGCAATCTTGAAGTTTGTATTAAGCATTTAAATTAGCGCCTCTAATCCAGTATCATTTTGACTTTAAACTGGTTGAATATAATTAAACATTCTTCTTATTCTACCACAGGATTCAATATATTATTGGTGCAATATTCTTAACAGTTTAGTAATATGAAACAAACATTTTGTTTATACATTTTTTATAACTTATATTAATAATTGAACAAATGCAAGTTATGTAGAAAAACTAACAGGATGCCGCGAGTTTTTAAAGAATCAAGATTGCCGTGTGTCCCTTTAACTGCAGGAGTATAAAATTGTCTTTGTATTATCGTTGGCTCAATGGTCAATACATATATAATGGTTTTTGGCGTGAATCCTGGGCCATACCCTGGTGGTTGGACTTGGCGAGGTAGGCAGGTTGAAACTCTTTTTTTTCAAATAGGATCATGTTGCATATCAAATAAAAAAAATGCCCGAGGGTCATCTTCGGTGGTGGGGATGGGTCAGAATATAGAAGTAAGTATATATCCGATGTTTGTTTTATCATTCTTCTCTGTTTGCAATGCAGACTTTATACTTTCACTATGTTGTCACTGGCTTAAGTGTGAATACATGACACTAATTAAAACGTGTGGGGAATAACTGTGATGGCGTGCCGTCGACTTGCTCTAGTTAGTTAATACTTCACAACATACATTTTAAATATACCGTATTATTTATTCATCAATGGCATAGTATTAATTGTTAACTTGTACCTAACTGGAAGGTTGTTCCATGGATCACTGTTAAGGTCAATATTATTCATTTTCAAGGTCAATATTCACCACAAACTATATTTTCAACGTCAAAGAATAAGCATGACATTCAAGTGCACCGGTCACTCGAATAAAGCTGTTATTTTTTTTGTCGCACTCTTGGCAATGTGAAGTTCTAAAAGCTTGTATCAACAGTCCGTAAATACCCATACCCTGAAAACTAGGTCACTATGACCTACTTTCTCCAAAATATGTGTTACATTAACCTTTTTATTTAATTTTGGGCTTGGGGTGATTCACTTTTTGTTATATATCAGCATTACAATGTCCGATCTTCATCAAATTTTAACAGCACCTTCCTCTCATCAAGCACTGACCATACCCTCAAAACTAGATCAATCACTGTATCCTACTTACTCCAAAATATGCATTACGTTAACCTTTTTGTTTATGCTTGGGCGGGGTGGGGAAATTAAGTTGTTGTGTTATATTTCATCATTATCAAGTCCGATCTTCATCAAACGTTAACATCACATTCCTCTGATCAAGCACTGACCATACCCTGAAAAATAGGTCTCTATGACCTGCTTTATCCAAAGTATGCCTTACGTTAACCCTTTTGTTTAAGTTTGGGCGTGTGTGTGTGTTGGGGTGGGGAGGGGAATTAACTGTGTCTTATATCTCAGCATTACCATGTCATATTTTCATCAAATTTTAACAGCACCTTTCTTTCGTCAAGCACTGACAATATCCTGAAAACTAGGTCTCTGTAACCTATTTCTCCAAAATATATGTTATGTTAACCTTTTTGACGTTGTTATAAGGGCGTCAACATTTGTTTTCACCTCGGCATTTTCCATGTCCAATTATTTTTATATCTCAGCATTGTCACGGGCAATTATTATAAAACTTGGACAGTACGTTGCTGACATGTACAGAACATCATGCGCTGAACATGTAAACTAGGTTTTCAACATTAAAGCATCCTCTCACTCCCAAAAATCAATCTATTTAGAAAAGCTATATTAAATAGTTCACCAAAGACACAGGCAGTCATCTTGACTGTCGTCCTTGAATGCTGCTTTCCCTGTCCGATATTTTTACCTTTTTTAATATTTTGGAAAACCCGGCTTTAACGCCACCGGACGTTTCTCTCTCTTTTTCTCTCTTTTTTTTCTTTATTTTTTGTGTGTGTGTGTGTGTGTGTGTGTGTGTGTGTGTGTATGTATTGTTTTGTGATTCTTGTATGATACTCATAGGATTAATATATAAAAAGTTTCCTTTTATATAATTATCATATAATATGTATCATATGAAAATTATGTAAGAATTATGTGGCAACATTGGTAGTGTAACAGCTAACATGTAAATATAAATTATACAATTATAATTACAGTTGAAGCTAAGATAGATTTTCTAAGTGTTTAAATTAAGATACGTATAAATTAAATAGAAAATGTACTATGAATTACGATTTAATTACTCTTAGTGTTCACATCTTTCCGAATTATTAGTTTCCTAATGAACAAATCAACTTGTGAATGTTCATAAGACAAAACTCCAATAGATTGAAAAGCAAACTGTAAACATATGGTGAGCATTAGGTAGGGGTTTCTCAAGACGTTGGTCAGCCCAGCAGGTAGTGAGATTTATGGCCATTTAACATCTCATTAACAGTTACTAATGATTACTGTAGCTGATAAGCCGAGTATCCAGTAGATGCTCCCTGCTAGACGTGTTTGTTGGACTGATATTTTATCGTGTATAGACCTGTTTAGAACGTTTGCATATTTACATAAAGTGATATAGTACCCTATCTCGAAGACATTAAATAAGGAATTTGACGCATGTGCTGGTTTGTGTAACTATAGAGCTATTTGGCAGAGTTGATTAAAAATAGACAATCTAATAGAATAATTGTATTAATAGTACGGTCGACCCTGAATCGCACACCGGGTGATATTCGCAAAGATGAAAAAAGTCAAGTGAGTATATGTTTATAGTGTGGGGTTCTCAACGGTTTCCAAGTTAAGACACAGCGGCTATGCCCCGCTGGGTGGGAATGGACCCCAGGTTCAATGCTGTTTGCATGGTTACACCCATAAAAGCAATGCTGGCTGGATGTTTGTATCCGTCTGTTCATGTCCAGTAATTGTATATTATTTGAGGGTGAGGATCTCAACAGATTTCAAGTTATGGCCCGGAGATTTTGTCGACAGGGATGGTGATAGTCCCCCATTGCCGGTGTTACTTGGATGGTTGTTCATCAGTAATAAGTGTATAACTGTTTTCAGAGAAGTAACTCGTTTAAGGTGTTTACCCTAAGTAAGTCTATGTAAAGCCTGTGACTCCTGGTATGGGGCCAAATATGACACCATGGTCTCGAACTGAACAGACTTGACGGAAAACTATAAGCTTATGGTGCATACTAGTTTCAGAAAAGAAGATTGTTTAAAGATATGCCTTTATAATTCCATGTTAGACCTCCGGGGTGAAGCCCAGGTTCAAAATGTGCACAAAGTTGGTGGAGGACCATACGTTTATGCTACATTCCCTATATGAGAGTTTCATGTCGTGTTGTTTCAGAGAAGGAGATTTTTAATGTTTTTTCCTATACAGTCTATGTAAAGCATCTGACCCTGGGGCGTGACCAAATTTGACCCTGGGGTCACCATTTGAACAAACTTGGTAGAGTACTACAGTCCTCTGCTACATGCAAATTATAATACCTCTAACGTTTATATTTGTAGAGAAGATTCTTTAAATATTTAGCTATATTACTCTGTGTAACTATGCCCTTGGGGCGAGGAAACTTTAATCTCGGGGTCACCATTTAAAACAACATTTAGAGGAACATATGTTTATGCTAGAAGCAAAATATTATATCTCTAGCTCTTGTAGTTCCAAAGACGTTTCGTAAAAATGTTAGATATAACTCTATGTAAAACCGTGAGAAACGGAGCGGGGTCACATTTGATCCCGGAATTTGACCACGGCTTCACCATTTGAACAAACTAGATAGACTTTATATTTCAATTAAAATAGTATACATCTCGCTCTTGTAGTTTCAGAGATTTTTTTTGTTTTTTTTAAAGATGTGTCTATATAGCTCTATGTAAAACTGTGACCCCGTGGGAGGGCCAGATTTGACGCCTGGGTCGCCATTTAGAGAACCATAATTTGCCACGGACGGTTCCAAGATGGTAGTCATATTGTCATAGTGGCAACCCGTTTGTGTTTGTGATGTTACTTGTCTTGCTTCTTATTAAACTTGTAATTGTATCAAAAAAGGGATGCAATGAAATAATTGATGCATGTAAGATTGAATCAGAAGGGTTCGTCCAAACTTGTATCTACATTTTCTAGGTATAAAATACAATTTACAAAATGATAACTATATTGTTCATAATTACCTAAATAAACTTGAGAAAAACAAGTTACTTCATTATAGTCGTTTAGAAACTTTTCCCTTATATTCAAAACAACAGTGTTAACAACTCTTGCCCTGCCAATTCTCAATGTTTCATTGTTTTGCCTGACCCCTCTGAATATTTTTATCGGGACATGCATACGTTGGTGTTTAATTTTCTTTAGTAAAAAAACCCTGACAAAATCAAAAACAATATTATTTATATCTACTTTTACGGTCACAATATTATTGTTTGTGCTGTGTGGCGACCGTAGAAAGTCTCCCAATCATTATTATTGTCTTTTCATCTCAGAGGCATTTTATGACATTCATCCATCCAGTTTTTCGTCATTGCGTACTTACTTTGTGACTTTCCTACCCCATATTGACAAGGAGTCTGATCACGTCAGGCATTTTCTAAAACTACTATATATTAATAAAGGTATTGATTTCATTGACATGCCTAGTAATTTTCGAAATACTCCTGTAGTTGATTCTATCCCAAAATATTTCAAAAATTCCGAAAGTCCTGTAATATGTTATAAGTATAAAAAGCCTATTAAAAATATTATTTTCAACTACAACAAAATAGTTTCTGACTTTGATATAGTACATAATACTCCTAAGGGATGTGAATGCAACACATCAACATTTTGCTATGCTCCAGCAGGTCATGTCATCACTGGTAATTTTGATATTGTTGATAAACGTATTCGTTTTTTGTTTTCGAAAGTTCCTAAATATAGATTACCCTCAACTATTGATTTTAATGCCTGTCGTGCCCAGATCGCCCACTCCATTGAAGATTTTAGTATAAAATGGTGTCGTAGGGAACATGCGAACCAAACCTCGCTTTCTACTACTTGGAAAAAGTCAATTAACTTGTATAATGCTAACCCCTCTTTTCTTTCTCCGAGACCTAGGTTTTCCATTCGTAATTTAAAATCAAGAATTCAGGAATTTCATCAATTTGTTTTAGTTCCTGCAGATAAAGCTAATAATGTAATTATTGTTTGACGCCTACTTTACGTCAATGTTTTATCTCTGGAACTCGGCAGAACCAATTCGTATACTCCAGTTAATTCTACTGAGGATGATGTTGTTTCCGCACATATCACTCGGTGCACAACTTTCAAGGCTGGTGTAAACGATAAGTTTCATCAATACGCACTTATGACTTCTCAACACTATATACAACCTTACCACATTACCTTATTAAAGACAAGCAATTTTTTCTAATTCAAAAAACATTCGCTAGAGAAAATACTACATTTTTGGCATGTAATAATATTAAAGCGTTTTTTACTAACGGCAGTTTAGACAATTATACTATGTGGACTTTCTATGAAATTTGTGAAGCACTCATCGTTCTTTCGTCAGGTATGGAACTACCGTTTATAGACAAATTGTTGGTATCCCTATGGGTAAGAACTGTGTACCACTTATCGCAGATTTGTTTTTAATTTGCTACGAAAGAGATTTCATGTTGAGTCTTTCACCAGATACCCAGGCAGATGTTATTGAAGCCTTTAATGACACCTCTCGGTATCTTGATGATATATTGAACATTGACAACCCTTTCTTTCCAACCATGGTTAATAATATTTATCCTAAAGAACTTCAGCTTAAAAAAGCTAATATATCTGATAATAACGCTTCTTTTCATGATTTAGATCTCTCGATTGAAAATGGTGAAATAATTAGCAAAATCTATGACAAGAGAGATGATTTTAATTTTGACATTGTTAATTATCCCCACTTTGACGGGGATGTTCCCCGAGCAACTTCTTATGGGGTGTATGTGTCTCAACTTATTCGTTTTTCAAGAGCTTGTACTCAAGCTGAGGACTTTAATATTCGTAATCTTTGTATAACTAAAAAGCTACTCAGTCAGGGTTACCGTTACCATACACTTCATAAAACCTTTGCAAAATTGTATTATCGTAACCCTGATCTTCTCACCAAATATAAAAGTAATTTAAGGACTCTTCTGCGACAAGGACTATCACAACCTTACTTCTATGGGGATTTATAAACATCGTAAGATTCTTGGTCATGATCACTTTCATACTATCTTTGTTAAACTTGTTAAAAAGTTTATCAAAAGAGGTTATGACCCTATCATTTTGCAACGTACTGCATTCTTGTTGGTGGACACTTTTACAGTTCGCCACTATGCTTTCCTCTTTAATTGTACGATGACAGGACAGGCTAGGATCCTATGATGACGTCTACCTAAGACCATTGGGACGGTGGCGTTTAATGTTGTGCCCTTAATGGTGTATTCTCTTGTTGCTCTGGCTTCTTCCAAGTCATTGAGTATCTTCATTGTGGCTTTCTAGGCGATTGTTTTTTTGTATAATATTTACACGAGCATATTTGTGTTTGACTTATATTGCCTATTGATGCTGCCTTTTTGGTTAGAGATTAGATCATGGCAGGGATTTCTTTATTTGCACTGTCCTGTTTAACGGGATGACAGTAGGGTAATTATGAGGTTTGGTGCACCCTAGAACCGGTTTAAACCCCCAGTGGCCTACTTTGCCACTGACAGTTCCAAGGCGGTAGCCCTCTTGTCAACCCTTTTGTGTTTGTGATGTCGTTTGCATTTATTATTATTTTTGCCTTCTTGTTCGTCTGTTTGCGATTTTGTTTCTGTGTTTTGTGGTTGGCTGTCCTCCTTGAATGCTACTTTTCCTGTCTGATCTTTTTATATTTGTATCATAGTATTGACTGTGTAGTACCTTTGCCGGATAGGATCAAAGTCATTAATAGGCAATATAAGTAAAACACAAAGGTGCTCGTGTATATATAAATACTAAAAAAAAGCATAGAAAGCCACAAAGTAGGTACTCAGTGTCTTGGCATAAGCAAGAGCAACAAGAGAACAAACCATTGAGGGCACGACAAGGCAAGATTGCAGACAAACATCAAACGCCCCCGTCCTTTTTGGCTTTAGATAGACGGCATCATATGGTCCACAGCCTGTCCGGTCATAGCAAAATTAAAGAGGAAAGCATAGTGATGAACTGTAAGTGGGTCCACCACCAAGCATGCAGTGCGTTGCAAGATGAGAAGGTCATAACCTCTTTTAATAAACCTTTTAACAAGTTTAACACAGATAGTATGAAAGCGATCATGACCAAGGATACGCTAGTAAGGTGTGTCTTTGAATACTTTGGACATTCTGTCTGATCTATGCTGTATCGAAAAATGTTTTTTAGGATCATATGGATGTTAGGTAATTGCCTTGAAAAAGTTAATACCATAGGCACTCTATTATTTTTTGTTCTCGAAGTCTCTCTTAAAAGCTAAATCCTGTCTAATTTTGTTTTTATGTACAAGCTTGTATAAATTCTACCATTTTCAAGTTTGACACAGGTCTCCAGAGATTCAATTGCTGAAGTACTATACCCTAATTCTGTAAACTCCTGTCCATATACAAAAACCGTCATCTATAGACCTTTTATAATAATAGGGCGTATTGTGAAAGGTGGTCATCATCTTTTCATTCCATGTTCTCATATAACAACAAGCATAGTTCTGTCCTAACCGTGAATCTATAGCCACTACCTCGGTTTGTACATAGTGCTTTTTTCCTAGGCTGAAATTGTTATTCTCTTAAACCACCTGTATCATATTAAGCACTTCTCTTGTTGGTATAACTGGATTAGTTCTATTATCTAAGGTTTCTTTGCACGCTTGTGGACCTTCTTTCTTTGGGATTGAGGGGTATAGTTTACACACTTCAAAACAAAACAGGATAGCGTTGTCTGGTATTGACCCTTTGATCTCTCTGAGTTTATTTAAAAAATATGTTGTATGAGGTATATAGCTCGGACAGTTTATCATTAAGTTCAAACTCTGCCACCTCGGCCAATTACTCTGTTAGAGAATTTATACCGTTCACTATTGTTTTCATACGCCCCACGATTTATGCAATGTCGGATTTCCTTTCAACTTACTTGTTTTGGGGTATCTTGGTAAAAGGTACATCTTCAAGTATTTTGATATGGCACCTTCCCTATACATTCTGTTTATCAGTTTCTTTACTTCTTTTGTTGAAGAGGCTGTTGTATCCCCTTCAGTCTCTATATAAGAATCATTGACATTAATTTCTTTGTCTAGGCTTTCCATATAATTCTCCTTGTCTAACATTACTATACCAGAGCTCTTGTCCGCTGGGCGGATAACAATGTTGTGTTGTGTAAAAGGGACTTGAATGCCTCTTCTTCATCTTGAGAAATGTTCAATTTATATAACTTTTTGAAAGTTCTCACGATATCATTCTTCACCAATTCGATGTTAAGGCCCAGCCACATGTCCCCGCGTTTTCTTGGTGTAAAACTACTTTTTCTTTCGGAAGTTTGAATCATTCCTGCAATTCTGTCTTACCTTTCGAACCCTCGTCTTCCTAGTCATAAATTAATTCATGCAACCTCATTCTCCTCTCCCACTCTGCCAAATCAGACAATATCTTGATTGTGTCTATTTTCTTATTGTCAGGGATGAATTTTAAACCAGGCGGAAGTAATTTTATTTCTGTGTGTGATAAGTCATAATAAGATTTATTTCTCACTACATTTTCAACAAAAGGATTCACTCTATCAATATTGTGAACAATTCCATTTTTGTTAGGATTGATTTGCCCTTCATTGTTGTGTATCAAATGTGGTTCCCCTTTCTGTAACTTCCTGCGAACCAAAGATTTCTTCTTTACCCTTTTCCAATTTGTTTCTCTTTGAACTGTATTCATTTTCGAGTCAATAATCACATACTTATCATTTTGTGGTTTTTCTAATTCATGTGTTTCTCCATTCTCTTGCTATCGCTCCATATAACTGACTGCTTCGATTTGTCTCTTCCACTGATTCGTTTTTGAACCTGTCATGTGACAGTGTTTCCTTACTGAGTTGTTATAACATTTGGAATTTTAGTTTCCTTTTCGAACAAAAATATTCTTATTTCTGTTTTACAAACAATGTCATTTCCAACAAATGTAGTAATAACATTCCAAGCTTCATATAAATATTTTTTTAGTCAATAAATTGGATTTAGCAGAACGAAAAATGGAGGATATTTTCCCAACTTAAAAGTTGTATCGTAACACTGATCTCATCGACAAATATGATAGGAATTTTAAAACACTTCCGCGACAAGGTGTTTTATAGAGATACGATTTATAAACTTAGGAATTTTATCGGTTGTGATAATTTTCATGAGTTATTTATTAAAATTATTAAAATATTTATAAAAACAGGTTAGGACCGAAGTATTATGCGGCGAACTACATGCTTAGTTGTAGACCCTTATACAGTTTGCAATTATGCCTTCCGCTTTGATTGTGCAACCACCGGACGGGCGGTGGACTCTTTGTTCCTTAAGCCTTTATTGCGGGAACCGTTTGATGTATGTCCTTCACTCCGTTTTGTCGTGTCCTTAACGGGTTTCCCATTGATGCTCTGACTTCAAACAAGTCATCGAGTGCATATGGGATTAGCTTCTTATTGTTAACTTATTTTTGATAGGTTATATACATGAATACTTCTGTTTTTTTTCTTAATACGCCTATCTAAGCTTTCTCCTTGAATGTAAGGGGTTAACTCTGCGTTGATTATTTTCATTTACACTGTTATTGTTTAGGGATGATGACAGGGTAAGAATAAGGTTTTGTGCACCTTTGAACCTGTTTAAACTCCCAGGCGGTACCCTGTTGTCAACACATATGTTTGTGATGTGCTTTTTTACTGAATGTGTTTGTGATGAATTTTTTACATCACCTTTGCCTTGTAATACTTGTTGGAGTGACTGTATTCTGTGCATGCTACTCTTCCTGTTGGACTTTGTTTCTGTGTGTTTGCGGTTGACTGTCGTCCTTGAATGCTGCTTTTCCTGTTCGATTTTTATACCTATATTTATAACCTTTTCTTTGCCAATTATGTTTTTTTCCTTCTCCTCTTATCAACTGGCTGATCTTTTATCTAAATCCTGTATCTTCCGGTTCTGTGTCGTCCTTCTAATTAAAACATCTGCTCGCGAATATGTATAGCCTGAGTTATTATACCCTACTAGATTTACATTAATTTTGTTTTCAATACAATGTAATAATAGAACTACTACCAATAAGTATAATAAACAGTAAATAACATATACCAAAAAGGAAAAAAAGTATATTTTATTTATTAAATGAATCTTCTACAAAAATACGTATAAGAGTTGACCTTTGGAAACGGCAGATCACAATACATACAAACTATTGCAGTCTCGGATTGATTGAGATCGTATACAGTGCTATAAGTCGTATACAATGGGTACACCATGTAAAATGGTTCACGTTAAGTTACTACTCATATGCGTATAACGAAATAAAATGACAAAACAACATTTACAAATGAGAGCATTGGTCCTATAGAAACAACCGCAATCAAACGCAAGGGCACCGTATGTTCGCACTGCACCAGAAACCGTATACTGGTGTAATCTATTTATTGTACAGCGCAAAACCACACTTAAACAACAGTGATCGACGCATTCTGTATAGGATATGACCAATCATAACCACGGGAGATGTTTTACTACCGCCATCATATTACTTCGACAAAAACGTAATTATTTCATAACTCATTTTTTTCGCATGGTGACCACAAGCTGATACAAAAAGCGAAACAATTCGTTTTGATTATTATTAACAAAACAATTCAAAATTAACCCAGTGGAAGAACATGTCAACTTATTCCATCAGAGAGTAAATATGCATACGTTAGAACAATAACCTTTCCACGGTATTTTTCTTTTAAAAAGATAACAAGTGGGAGCTGAGAAGTAAATTTTCCAACTGCCTTATAACCGAAGGAATATTATTCCATGCATTTGGTCTATGACAATCTCATTTAAAATCTGATCCTAATTACGCTTTGATACTCTCCGCTAAAGGATCCGACAACACTCCCTTGTAGGTCACTTCAGACCGACCTTTCTTCTAATCAATATTAATGAGAAGATCAACTAAATTCAACCAATGAAATCGCGCGTTTCATATGTACTTCAGATGACGCTCGAGTGAACTGAACAAACGAAAATCCTTATAAAACACATTGATCTATATCCGAATAAAGATAAAGTCATTGTTGTGGATTGAACGATAGTTTGAAAGAAATGCACTAAATGGCATGTTATATATCAAGATACGAAGAAAATCTTGGGCGCTTCCATGTGTGTTTTGAAAATACATATTTCACGGACATTATTACGACATTAGTACTCTAAATAGTAGGTCATAGTACATCTGGCCCGCTTTGCTCAGTTGGTAGCAAACTCGACGGTTGACCCGCGAATGTTATTTTAGTGTTGGATCATTCCCACGATTCGGTAACAGTTTTTGTACCGCAATTAAATTCCGTCAACAATATTTTCTTTATTTGTTTTTGTCATTAAATATTCACTAATGGTTGGTGTATTATGTTTGTCAACGCAATTATTATGTGTTTTATAAGCTGAAAGTTACGGACATTGTCTCTTTCAATACCGAGCGGAGACTGCTCCACAGCGTTTAACGGAAACGCGAAATGCGCAGTGAAGTAGTCTATACGGAGCATTTTTGTAGGCTGAAATTTGATTGGCTAATCGTAAGGTCAATCTGACATGACTTCCATCCGAGCTTTGTCTGATCCTTGTTCATATAGTGTAGAGTATCGTAGTGTGATAAACGGTCTGATTTTAATGAGACTGGGACTATGACAGAAAACGGGTATTCATTGTGAAAAGACTGCGTAAATCATCCTTCGTAGGATAACATATTTCAGCAATGCTTCTTTACTGTTTAAAAGGATATTGATCAGTAATATTAATGCGAATATTGCAGGTTTGTAAATATACTAGTTTTGAGAAAGGTAGCCAATTATGTTTTATCAACATGGATTTATTATTATGGCATAAGTTATTATGCCTGATATATAATCCTGTTTGTTTTGTAACTGTATAAAATAATCGTGTGGATGGTATATACTAAACAACACACCGTTTCGTCATTTAATTTAAAAAAACAACAAAAAAAACAACGAAGCTGTAAAAAGTATTATTGTTTGGTTGACTGTGATCCTTGAATGCTACATGTTCGATTTCTATACATGCTTTTATGTGTACAAAACCTCGCTATTTTCCAATCCTGACAATAACGTGTTAATAAAGATACATCCCATCAACAGGAAATCTCTGATAATAAAGCAGAGCAATTAGCAAAATGTTGTAAAGTTATATAAAATACATAATTGGAAACACTTCAGGATATATACTGAATGGTATATGAACATGTATAATTGAAAAAACACAATTGTTGCCGCCGAAGAGAAAACCGAACTAGGTAGGACAATAAAGTCTAGAAAAAGCACGATACACTTCAATGTTGTTGTAAAGAAATATAAACAGTGGTAGCTGTCTTCATTTTCCATGAGAACAACAAAACTTAAATTTGATAAAGATAAATGTAGGACCCTGACTTCGTAAGACTCTGATTAATATTCAAACCAGTGTTTAAATACTTTAAAACGTTAACAGTTTATATGTTTACTTTATTATTGTTATGTTTAGCACCAAACAGTTAGTTGAATGTGTTGTAAATAAACGTGTACATTTATACGCTTTCTATTATCGCTTTGCGAATGGTCGAACCGTAGTCGACCCTAATGTCGTAATAAAGCAATCTGCAGTAAACACAAATAATTAAAAAAAAAGGCGCATACATTAGTAGCAACACGCGATTTAAAAACTACTTAAACATGTGCTATGTTAAGAAAGTACTACTTTACTTACGCATTTCCTTTACTTGCTTCCATCTTTTGACCCTTGTCTTGCAGTTGCTTCAGTTCCCTATTAAAAGTTATAGTGCAAAAGTTATAGTGCATATATTGGTTTTGAATTTGGATTAGTGAGAGAAAATTTTATGAATAAGTAAAGTTGCGAGTTACGCTAAATACCTAGCTCAAGCCTTTTGTAATTGAGTATTGTACTGATGCCGCGGCAAGTCGCATATTGCACGACGTATATAAGAAATGTGGGAAACTGTTTTATAAAAAAACTTGTTATTAAATATAGATATAAAAAGGAAGACAGTCAACCACAAACACACACAGAAACAAAACAACAAATTTAAAGACGAACAAAGGGCCAAATAAGACATCACAAACACAAAACGGATGACAATAGGGCTACCGCCTTGGAACGGTCAGTGGCAAAAAGGCCGCTGGGGGTTTAAACCATGTACACATAGAGGGAGGAATAAAACTAATAATAAAAGCTTAAAGTAAGTGTGAACACAGAAACAAACATACGTCTCCCCGTGCTTTCAATCAAGTTATTCATTCCGATATTTAGAGATCGCTGAGCCCGATATGTATTTACAGATATCCTTGGTACATTCTCAAATAATTTAACGTTCTTATTTTAATTTCAAGTATGTGGGTCCACTACTGCGGTTCTGAGTATTGTTTAATCAGCTTATGATATGTTGAGAGCTTTTTAATATAGCCTTTTGACTCTTACCTGTGATACGTAGGCTTCATAATCGCTGCTCTAAATTTCATTTGCTTTATTTCGCCTATTGTTTTATTGTTTAAAGCAAAGCATTTTGTTAGAAACCGGGAGCATACGCCGCTGGCCATGTAAAGGTGTGACAATACCTCATTATAGGTTCCAAAACCTTCTTCGGGATGGCTCACATTTCTGTACTATTGACATTTTAAATATTGAGTTCTGCTCAACCCGGGGCTAGAGGGCATGAACGGTAGCAATCACTAATATATAGAGGATATTTGTTGGTTTGGAGTGAATATAGGATTTATTTTCATCGAGATGAAAATAAATCCTATATTCACGACAACCAACAAATATTCTATGTATTATATATTCACAACCTAGAAACTACATCTATGATTACGATTTCTTCCCCGTGTTAGTGGTCTACTTTGCCTTACTTTCGAACTTCGCAAAAGAATACACCACAACTGTCACATTATATTGACCCGCTTTGAAATGTCGGACATTATTGTGTGAGTTGGGGACGAATTGTTTGGGAAATTCAGCATTCATATTTTGATTTTAGTCACGGAAATATATTGAAACACATTTTAATTAAGTTTTAAAATGAATTGAAGTGTTATGATGGTGAATTTCAAAACATTTAATGCATTTTTGGATTTTAGCTCAGCGACACGTGTGAGTGACGTGTTCATATAATGGAGGACGCAAACCAAGCGAGGAACAGTTGTGGTGATGTTTATTTTTTAATCTGGGTGTATTTATAGCGCTAACAAACTAGTATTGTTATTCTAGAGGTGGACTGTTTCAGTGCTTCTTTGAACCGAGATTTTCTAGGAGTGAGCACTAGGAACTGCCTACTTATTTCTTGGTTCTGGCTAAGTGTGTTTGATGAGATGCACCATCACACTTGCTGGAATTGAGGGAGAGTGTAGGTTCTATCTGCAATCAAACCAGGAGAATTGGGAAGAATGACAGTAAACAACCACTGGACATTAGTATAGCTACCATTAATTAGGGAAAATTCTACATCTTTTAGGAAAGGATCTCTTTCAAAATTATATTCAATTTAAGCTTTCCATTTTGTTGTTTTGAGCCTTTGCAGCAGATGACAGTTCAATAATCAGTAAGCCTTCAATGACCCCAGATTACTATGGATACAAAGTGGAATAATGCTTTATGTATTTTGCTTATCAAGACTATCATAGTTGCCTCCCTTATTTTGAAAAAAAGTATTTCCAGTTTTTCAGGCAGTGAAAATATAAAAATGATATTTTAGTATGATTGTGAAAATATATACAATGAAAACAGAAGGTTTTGTTTTAATCATACAATCCACCATTTCACTGTTAATTATATAATAAATATAGATATAAAAATCGAACAGGAAAAGCAGCATTCAAGGACGACAGTCAACACAAACACACACAGAAACAAATAATACATTATAGCAACATCTTACCTTCGCAGGCTCGATATCTCGTCCTCATATTTCGTATTGTCTCTGCAATCATTCAAATATATATTTAGAATGACACATTTTATCATTATATATAATATCTCATTTTAAAATGACATGGATAAAACTTAAAACTAGCTACTGGCAACATACTAGGGTCATTCAATGAAATCGTGGACAGTTTGTACTCATATATCCATGACTGACAAACTTAGCAAAATAATCACTCCCTAAGGTGGAAAATATAATAGCACTGAAGTAAGTATCAGTCGTATAATTGTGGTGCTATTATCTCTATGGCAACAACAGGATAAATATAGTTATGTGTATACAGGGTATATGTTAACAGTTTTATTGAAAACACGTTTACACATATCAATTGTGCAGTGTTTGACATTAGATTTGCATTCCAGTGCACTGTATGGTAAACATAGGACTTTAAACATGTTAAACACATCGTGACGTTACTTAATTTCAATAAGAAATGTTAGAAAATCAGAGAGTATTATTAGTATTAATTAATTAATTAACAAATTGATCAGACATTACTTTACAATATTACTAATAACGATAAATGTAGTGTAATAAGGTAACGGGAGGTTTAAACGTACATTATTTATGAATACAACAAACGACTTTACAGAGGGGCTTCAGGTTTGTGTCAGTAAAACAATACATATATCAAGATATGAAGTAATTTATAATTGGCATATAACACATGTTTAAATACGGTAAAACCGTTTATTGTCAGGTCGTTGACATTCATATGGGTACTAATTGTGCGCCGTTTGTCTCCTGTCAGAAATCGTTAAGTTCATTCAAGACTCAGGGCGTTTCCAGTTGCAGTTGTTGCAGTTATTTATGTTGCAAGTCCACCATTAAATCAGCTGTTAATGGTATAATGTTTAATGAATGTCTAGCTTCAAATGCTGATTGACGTACATCTCACGTCATTTATGTTTTGACTTGAAATGCACCACGTTGTGGTATACACTATGTTGGAAAAACAGGTCGATCTTTAAAAGTTCTATTTCGTAAATATAATTCAGATAATCCTAAAAAGTTAAAAACATTACTTGTTCCAACACTTTCGTCGTCAGTTCTTACTTTTAATAACGTTACTGTTCAACCAGTTGAATATGAATATATAATTGATGATAATGATGTTAATAAAAACTTTAAAATAAAAGCTAGACATTTTGCGGAACATAAGAGGATGAAAAACGTGCAGACATCATATCCACTCGGACTTAATAACAATATTTATCAGCGAGGAAATATTTAAAAAGATCCAAATATTGACATTTTTGTTATTTATTTCCTATTCGATGTCGTTAACTCTAGGTCATCTCATGATCGTAGGCGATATGGTAACATCAAACGTAAACCAGGTTTTAGGTTGCACCAAACCACACTCTTATTCTATTGTTGTTAATGCTGCATTGTTTGTTAGAGAATACAACCTGGCGGCGATATCTGTATTTACATTATTATTTGATTTATTATTATTTATTTTATTAGGATGATAATAGGGTAAGAGGGAGGTTTGTATCACCTTAGAACCTGGTTTAAACCCCCAACGGCCATTCTGTCACTGATCGTTCCAATATGGTAGCCTTATTGTCAACCCGTTCGTGTTTGTAATGGCACATGCCTTGCTTATTAACATTTTAATTATTGTTTATTTTAATGCATGTTTTTGGGTGACTGTGAAAGCTACATTTCCTGGTCGACTTGCATACCTACTTTTAATAAAGGCATCAAATATAAGGAAAATGTATATGCCAACAGAGTTGAACAAATGTTATTCTTTCGACAACTTTGCTTGTCTTCTATACTAACTTTACAATTTATTATGTACCAATCTATCATATCAATAATTGTCACAGGGTGGCCATGAGTGGATGGGGGGGGGGGGGGGATGGGGGGGACTAACTAAAGAAAGAATCGATGTCAGAGACTGCATATACGTCAAATATATACAATTATCAAAGAAAAACAAGCGAAAATTGTATTATCGTATAAGACGTTTGAGCACCGTATTGCATGTACTGACTTAATATACTGTCTATAGATCACACGAAATATAAATGTTGATGATGTTTCTCATCTAATCATCAGTAAACGTGTTGCGCTGGCTTCTGCCAAATCATTGAGTACCTTCATTGTGGCTTTCTAGGCTATTGTTTTTTGTATTATATTTACACGAGCATATTTGTGTTTTAATTATATTGCCTACTGATGCTGCCTTGTTGGTTAGAGATTAGATCATGGCGGGAGTTTCTTTATTTAAACTGTCCTGTTTTAAACGGATGACAGTAGTGTAAGTGTGAGGTTTAGAACTTTGCCTACTTTGCCACTGACCGTTCCAAGGCGGTAGCCCTATTGTCAACCCTTTTGTGTTTATGATGTCGTTTGAATTTATTATTACTTTTGCCTTCTTGTTTGTCTGTTTGCGTGTGTGTTTCTGTGTTTTGTGGTTGACTGTCCTCCTTGAATGTTACTTTCCCTGTCCGATCTTTTTATATGTCTTTACAGATAAATTAACACTCTGGTATGAAGCAACACGATGATACGAATACTCTATTGCTAGAGTTGACGAATATAGTGCGCGGCTCCAAGCGGCGTTGATGATCATCCAATGTCTCCTGTGAGGGTTGATGATATGATGATGCACTTTCAAAATGGTTATGACGTGGTGGACCTCCACTGAGGTTCAGAGAGGAACAAACAGGTTTATCGGGGCTCGTCGACTCCACACAATCCTGACCTCTTTATCCAGGTACGTGGACCGTCTTCAGCGCTCATAACGTCTTTATGAGATGTAATATCAATTGAAACACCTCTCACGGCCCTAGCAACGGCTTAAGCGGTATTCTACTTAAAGTTTATTTTCTTTTAAAGAACAACGGTAGAAAGGAAGGATGGACGAACATGCAGGCAGACAGGCAGGCAGGAAGCTGCACGCAGACAGACAGGCAGGCAGGCATACAGACATACAGACAGACAGACTGACAGACAGACTGACATAGTATTATATGTATATCCTTTTATTTGATAACTTACCTTTGCAGACGCGATAACTCTGTCTTAAAGTTCTTTTCGTCCCTGTAATTATATAAACACATCATTTAAACAAAAATTTACTTTCTGCGTACGTTTTTTAATTACATAGATAAAAGTAGATATAAAAGTCATAAATTACAGGAAATGTAGTGACCGTTATAAGGCGGTAGCCCTACTGTCAACCCGTATGTTTTTGTGATGTCACACGCCTTGTTTATTAACATTGTAATCGTTGTTTGTTTTAAAGCGTGTTTTGGGGTAACTGTTAAGTATACATCTCCTGTTCGACTTGTATAACGTTTTAAATAAGGGCTTCAAATACATGGGAAATATGTATGGCAGCAGAGTTGAGAAATGTTATTCTTTTCGACAGCTTTGCATATCTGTATTCTATACTTATCTGTATTCTATACTGAGGGAAAACAGTGTAAACAGTTTTATAGATGAAATTTATTCGTTACGTCATTAAGATGTTCGACTGTTATTGAAGTGTGTTTAATACAATATTGTGTGTGTCTATGGCAGATGTTTTACAAGCAAAAATGTATTATTTCCAGGGTGCAACAAAAACTTGCTTAACGTTTTTCCCTCAGTATATAATAAATTCAGTATTTATAATGTATCAAGCAGGAAATACTGAAACGAAGAAAGGTAGAAGACTCGGTTTTATTGAGTCTCTTCTCTTCTTGTATGTTGCGACACGTCTTACGTCCCCTAGTACCGGTTTAGGCTGTATTCTACTTTACAGCTTTCTAGATTGGGCTTGATGATCTTGAAGGGCCAATAAGTAATAACACTACTGATTTGTAGTCCGGGCGATTTACTACAGCCGCCAGACAACACCAACACTAGTATGAATGTCAACAAAAACTGAAGTTTTAACATAGGAATAATATTACTCATATAAAAAAGCAAACCATCACCATTAGTTAAATAGAAATATTCCAGTCAGCAAAACATGCAACCATGTGATCCTATAACTATCAAAAAAGAAAAGAACTAGTAGTTATAAACAGCAAAAATGAGATATAGGGTCCTATAGAAACCACAGCGTCCGAACGCAATTGCATCGTACTGCAAACAAGGACTTGAAAATACAATGAAAGAGACGAAAACAACAGAAAGGGTAGTGAAGAAAGACAAAAATATCGGACAGGGAAAGCAGCATTCAAGGACGACTCCCAACCACAAAACACAAAAACACAAAAACAAACACGCAAACAGACAAACGAGAATGCAAAAGTAATAAAAAATGTAAACGACATCACAAACACAAAAGGGTTGACAATAGGGATACCGCCTTGGAACTGTCAGTGGCAACAAAGGCCACTGGGGGTTTAAACCGGTTCTAGGATACACCAAACCTCACACTTACCCTACTGTCATCCCATTAATACAGGACAGTGTAAATAAAGAAATCCCCTCCAGGATCTAATCTCTAACCAACAAGGCAGCATCAATAGGCAATATAAGTAAAACACAAATATGCTCGTGTAAATATAATACAAAAAAAACAATAGCCTAGAAAGCCACAATGAAGGTACTCAGTGACTTGGCAGAAGCCAGAGCAACAAGAGAATAAACTATTAAGGGCACGACAGGAAATATCATAGACAAACATCAAACGCCATCGTCCCAATGGGCTTTAGGTAGGCGTCATCATAGGGTCCACAGCATGTCCGGTCATCGTACAATTAAAGAGGAAAGCATAATGGCGAACTGTAAAAGGGTCCACCACCAAGCATGCAGTACGTTGCAAAATGATAGGGTCATAACCTCTTTTGACAAACATTTAACAAGTTTAACAAAGATAGTATGAAAGTGATCATGACCAAGAATCTTACGAAGTTTATAAATCACATAACCATAGAAGTCAGGTTGTGATAGTCCTTGTCGCAGAAGAGTCCTTAAATTACTTTTATATTTGGAAAAAATATCAGGGTTACGATAATACAATTTTGCAAAGGTTTTACGAAGTTTATGGTAGCGGTAACCCTGATTGAGTAGCTTTTTAGTTATACAAAGATTACGAATATTAAAGTCTTCAACTCGAGTACAAGCTCTTGAAAAACGAATTAGTTGAGACACAGATACCCCATAAGAAGTTGCTCGGGGAACATCCCCATCCAAGTGGGGGTAATTAACAATGTCAAAATTAAAATCATCTCTCTTGTCATAGATTTTGCTAATTATTTCATCATTTTCAATCGAGAGATCTAAATCAAGAAAAGAAGCGTTATTATCAGATATATTAGCTTTATTAAGCTGAAGTTCTTTAGGATAAATATTATCAACCACAGTTGGAAAGAAAGGGTAGTCAATGTTCAGTATGTCATCCAGATATCGAGAGGGGTCATTAAAAGCTTCAATAACATCTGCCTGGGTATCTGGTGAAAGACTCAACATTAAATCCCTTTCATAACAAAATAAAAACAAATCTGCGACAAGTGGTGCATAGTTCGTACCCATAGGGATACCAACAATTTGTCTATAAATGGTGGTACCATACCTGACGAAAATATTATCTAATAGGAAGATGAGTGCTTCACAAACATCATAGCAAGTCCACATAGTATAATTGTCTAAACTGCCGTTAGAAAAAACGCTTTAATATTATTACATGCCAAATATATAGTATTTTCTCTAGCGAATGTTTTTTGAATAAGAGAAATGAGCTTGTCTTTAATAAGATGATGTGGTAAGGTTGAATATAGTTTAGAGAAGTCATAAATACTTATTAATGAAACTTGACCTTTATTGAAAATTTTATCAAGAACGTCTCCTGAATTTTGTATAGAACAAAATAAATTAATCCCAGAGTTTTCATAAGTTTTATCACAATATAGTTTAACGTGATCTTTAACGGCAGTAAGACAAGAAGTTAAAAGTTTGGAGATGTTTGTTGTAGAATTAGAAATAAAGCGAGCCTTATACGGATTTTTATGTAATTTAGGAATCCAGTACATGGTAGGCAGTTTATTTTGCTTATCGTTTACACTAGCCTTAAAAGTAATGCACCGAGTGATATGTGCGGATACAACATCATCCTCAGTAGAATTAACTGGAGTATACGAATTGGTGCTGCCGAGTTCCAGAGATAAAACATGACGTAATGTAGGCGTCAAACAATAATTACATTATTAGCTGCTTTATCTGCAGGAACTAAAACAAATTTATCGACTTGGAACGGTCATTTGGCAATAAGGCCTACTGGTTAGCTTGAATCGATTTTATCGATTTTATATGCGCACAATCCTCGCTATTATCCTGTCTTCAGCGCCCAAATAGACCAGACAGTGCAAACAAAACTACATCCCATCAAAAGGAATTCTCTAACAATAAAGTCCACATCCAGAGAAACTAACTAAAGAAACACATGCAACAAAAAAAATACAATATCTCAGGTTGTATCCAGAATCGTACTGAAAAACCATAGTAGTTGCAGCTAAAGAGAAAACCTATCTAGGGTACGTACAGAAAACTCGAGGGACGAAAGCTGATGCCCCACCTCCCTTAGTTGGGGTTTCAGTAGGTACAATCATAGAGTCCCAAGAGGAAGTCCAGTCATCGCACAAGTGAAAGTGAAACAGATGGGAAGATTGTTTCTCTAATGAAAGGTTTGACTGGGAAAAAACATAGATATCATTCACATCAACCATATACACAAAATTACGAAATTTTCAGTACAAGTACATGATAAGAATTGTTTCAAAAGACAAGATGTTAATGGCATATAACATAGTAAAAGTAGATGTAATGTCATGTGACTATGGCTATAGAAAGTGTAAAACATTTGTTTTTTAATGTAAGAGCAAATTTGCATAATATTGTGAGTAAAAATGTTGTTTCTAACTTAAAAACTATAACATTTGAAATTTTAGATTCCATTTCGAACAAAATTGTTCTTATTTCTGTTGCACAAACAATGCCATTCACTCTACAGATGTAGTAATAACATTCCAAGCTTCATATAACGATTTTTGAAGTCAATAAATTGGGTTCAGCACAAGGAAAAGTGAAGGATATTTTCCCAACTCAAAGATTGCCTTGCCAATTATTTTTATTTCCTTCTCCTCTTTATCAAAACTGGCTGATCTTTTATCTAAATCCTGATTGTGTCAAGGCATCGGCCCGTCTTCATTTCTTTCAAATACGCATGCTTAGATAAGACAGAAAGTTCTTCCTCTGTAAAATACTCAAAAATAAGTTTTAAATGGAACTCCAATGCTGAATAGGACAGTTACAGGAATCAAGTAATGAATTTACTGATTGATAGCGACATTGACCACAGCAAAATTGATGAAACTTATGAAAAAATTGTATCAGGTCTACAATCGGCGTCTTAACACTTTTATCTCAAAGAGGGCATTTAAACATTTCTTAAAGCCTTATTGGTCAATATCTGTTGAGGAATTACACACACAGATGGGAAACTATAGAGCAAACTGGATTTCAAAAGGAAAACGTCACATTTCACCGTTATTTTCGACTACAAACGCTCGAAGACAGAATTTAGACGCAAGTTAAGACAAGCAGCGCCAGAGTTTGAAAGGGGGAAATTTGAAAGAATTGATGAATAAGCTGAACTTTACCAAAAAGAGCTTTGGAAAGTAATCAATTCGAGGAAACCCAAAGAGAAGACAGTAAAGGTCAATGCACTGGTTTTTATTAAAACTTTGGTGAAAGATCCTTACAAAGTAACTGATTGGTTGAAAACATACTTTGTGAACTTATACAGCTTTCAAGAATATCAATAATTCGATGAAGAATTTAGAAAACAAGCCGATGACTCTAGAGTATTAATGTATTGAGAGACTCAACTAATCGAACGTAAAGCTTATATAATTAACCAGCCAGATTTCTATGCAAGAGCTGCAGAAAGTTATTGATTAACTACCTATAGGAAAGAGTCAGTCTCCGAACAACATAACATATGAACACTTTAACTATGGCTGCGAATACCTAAATACGAGTACGTGCCGCTAAAGTTCAAGCAACTCTTCATTGTAACGTTTCACAAAGGCAATGGCAAATTCCCTGCGACACGGGTTTCGAAAAGGATAAAGATGTACAATGGTATCTTTTATTTTTCAAGAATGCCGGTTCTACTGCTGGGAATGCTGGAACAATTTATTTATTGGCTTTATGGATACAAAGCAAGCATTAGGTGGCGTGTTGAATAATGGCTTATTGTATGAATTATATCTGTTTGCCATAAGAGGCAAGGTGCTTAGAATCATTTATAAGATGTTCACAGGAATTTCAAGCAGAGTTCTCTGTCATGGTTCACTGCCCGACTCTCTCAACATAGCATAAGGTACCAGACAAGGCAGTATTCAGTCTCCGTTCCTCTGTAATGTATAAATTGATCAGCTTTTATATATCCTGGACACATTTGGACACGGTATGCAAATGGACAATATTTCGCTTAGTGCATCAACACAGGCATATGACATAGTTCTTCTTTCGCTAACAGATATGTTACATGTACGCAAACAAATGGCATTACCTTTATAAAGCTTCAAAAAATATGCAGCAATGGTTATGAGTAAACAGCAAAGACGTATAGATAAACATAACTACGAGCTTAATTATGCAAGTACTAAATTAAGCGATGTGAATGAATGCAAGCACCTCGGTAATGTACACGGGAAACACGGCCGATA
Source organism: Cyrtodaria siliqua (assembly GCA_037043455.1). Classification (NCBI taxonomy): domain Eukaryota; kingdom Metazoa; phylum Mollusca; class Bivalvia; order Adapedonta; family Hiatellidae; genus Cyrtodaria; species Cyrtodaria siliqua. The sequence goes on from JAWPHD010019292.1 coordinate 29,606, forward strand.
CCCCGGAAACATCGATGCCGTTAAACAATCAGCCAGAGGAAAGTTTCTTTCACTAACTAAAAGTGAGGTTCATCCCAATGAACTCAATCATATCACAGCGGCAAAAATATACTCTACCGTTGTTCTATCACGTGACCATTCGGGTCACGAGCTCTGGAACACTACATCTACGTCACACTTTAAAGTGCTTGAAGCTATTCACCATGTTTGCCTTAAATCCACTCAGGGTTTACCCTACCTAACATGTTCCGATATGATAACAGGAATGCTGGTTACACGAGTGTAGAAGCTTACATCGACTATAACAAGTAGATATAAAAATCAAACAGGAAAAGTAGCATTCAAGGACGACAGTCAAGCACAAACTCACATAAAAACAAAGAACAACTTTAAAGATGAATAAAAGGCCAAATAAGACATCACACAAACACAAACGGGTTGACAATAGGGCTACCGCATTGTGGCAAAAAAAGGCCGCTGGAGGTTTAAACCAAGTTCTAGGGTGCACCAAATCTCACACTTTCCCCACTGTCATCCCAGTAAAACGGGACAGTGTAAATAAAGGAACTATTCTCTAACCAACAAGGCAGCATTAATAGGCAATATAAGACCATAATAAAAATCAATTATATTGTTTTTTTCTGCAGAACAAAATCGAGCAACATTGTGAAACATTTGTTTTAAGAAGACTATTACTACCGAATAACGATAAATGTAGTGTAATAAAGTAGTGGGGAGTTTAAACGAACATTAACGGGAAGTTTATATCGCACAGAAATATAGTGTTTCATTCCCTAGAATCAATTATATGCTGACCTATTTCTTACCAAACCTTGATGTACTACAAACAAAGAGTTCTTGTTTTTTTTTGTTAGATTATTTACATTTAATCTTCATAACAATTAATTAAATTAATATTTATTATTTAAAACTATCCTAACGCCATTGATTAATTTGATATATACAATATATGTTTAAGAGCCAAATATGACTTAATATATTCTATGTACGTATTTAAAAGTAGAACGTCCACCGCCATATGCATGCCATCTCCGGTATGATTTAAATTCTGTACTATTGATTTTATGAATATTGAGTTCTGCCCAACCCGGGGATAGGGCGCGTGAACGGTAGCAAGCACATTTCACTACTATCTCAATAAAACCGAGACTGCAATATTTCGTATTTATCGTGTTCGGCCGTTTCCAAAGGTCCACTCTCATACTCGTTTCTGTAGGATTTATCTTAGATGGCCAAGAACCAAAACAAAGACCTATCCCAAGGCTAGTAAAAGTTATTCTCCTATTTGCACATTCTAAAGAAAAACATCGTGCCAGACACCAACATATACATGTATATAAGCCAATTACTAAACAAAGCATCATACTCTTATATAAGCGTACTCGAATCAATAAATTTGCAAACAGGCTACCAATATAGCATCGACTTAAAATAGATATAACAGCCGAACAGGAAATGTAGCATTCAAAGACAACGGTCAACCACAAACACCCACAGAAACAAACAACAATTACAAAGATGACTAATACCATTTTGTGAAAAGTGAAATAAGGGTCAATTAGTAGTTATTAGAGAAACGAGTCCATTAGAAATAATATTTGCAAACTTACCCTCGCAGACGTGATATCTCGTCTTCATATGTTGTATTGTCTCTATAATTATGCAAACACACATTTAGTATGGCACATTTTAAACAAATTTTAAAATAATATGGATACAACATACATATTAGTACAGGCAACATGCGAAGGTCGTTCAATAAATTCGTCCCAAGCTGAATAATAAAATAGTACTGAAGTACGTATCAGGCGTAGAAATGTCTCCATGGCAACATGATGTCACCGGTACACTTTCATATCCGATTACTTCCCAAAGGAATTAAGTAAACGTTTTAGTTTCCAGTTACTTCCCTTTGTCAATATATTCATAAGTCCTTATGTAGTACTAAACAGTATATTAGCCCTATTATCATGATTATGTATATGTTCATTACCTGTTTCAAATATCAATTTGTAGTCTATGTATTTGAGATTTGTATTATTATCTATCACTATTTTATTGCACATTAATTTCGCCAGACCGTGTGTGTCAGGTATGTGTGAACTGGTACCTTAAGTAGATTGCTTAAGCTTAAGGGTATTATTTCCCGCCATATAAGAGGAAACGGAAGTTCCTTTTTAAAGTCATTGGGTCATGCGCCAGTTGCTATTTTCGTTCTTGAGAGAACAGACGTGTAATACTTTGTCTCAAGTTATTCATTCCATAACATGACTATATACTTCTGTTTTAAAGGTGAATGACCCTGCAATTTTATAATGGTATTTCCTTTGTATGTCTGGAATGTATTTGTTCTAGGGTTAGAATATTAGATGAGAAACAATTAGTTTGTTCATTTGGCCTATGCACTCCGATACCACCATTGTTTCAAAGTCTGAAGACATTCAATGTTTCATTGATCAACAACATGTAAACACTCTGCTGTATTTCTTTGTATAGTCCATAACTTGAATATATACTTCTGTTATAAAGAATTCAGCTTCTTTTTATCCTCGATACAGAGATTTAGACGCCTCCATTTTCAACCCCCACTAAACGCTGTGACATATTTTGGCGCCCAACGGGGGACACAGGTTCTTAGAGGGCCTTGGGTTGGATTTTGGAAATCCAAATTATCATTTGAAGACCTTAGATATAAAGCCCTGCGAGCACAAGTTGTGTTGGATCAGTTTGTCCAAGTCGAACGGAGTTGTTGAATTGATATGTAACTGGAAAAAGGGATCATTTATACGAGGTGAATTTAGGTGCGCACCGTCAGTATACATATCCGGTTACTTGTAAACATGATGGAGTGGATGAAAATGCTGTTCGAAAAGTTTATAAACTTTTCTGTGAATCCGTGGAATTCCAGACGTGCATGGTCATGTGTGTTGAGATAGCAATGATGTGTAATGCCGGCTGAACTACAAATTTACGGTGGAGAAGCTTCAGACAGCCTGCAGGATATCATTTTATTGGAACGCGTTTGTGAACTTTTGACATTCATCTATCAGTTTCAGATGACTAGTCTAGCTAGCTATTATTATTGAACATTGAGTGACTCAAACCATTTCATACAGATTTAGGTGGTACCACCAGGTTTAAAACATATTCCACATAGTTTTGTGTTATTGGCTGTGTATTTTCATATACAATGCATGTCAAACTTGTTTTTGTTCAGAATTAAAGGGTTTGCGTAGTGAGTGATTTATTCATAATACTAACACCATAGATATTATAATATCTATTTATATTGTATTTTATATAATGCATAATGTCGTCCCGTGATGTGTTTTCTTGTTCATGCCCACTTCCCCATATTATAATCATTTAGCTAAACCCGGTATCATATTACTCCCTGCAAATAGGACTACTTGCTCGAAGTAATGCAGAAATAATAGTATATTTTTGCATCTATTTCTTTAATCCCGGGAGAGATTTTTGGTATAACAGAAATTAATTTGCACATAGCAAGTTTTTTTTTGTGGCTCATTTTGTGATAAAATTTCATGCGCTTTTGTTTGCGAATTATATGGCATGTGTCATTTAATTCGTGGCGTTTGATGCTACACGTAATGAACATTCAGACTTTATGGTACTTCGGTCGACATACGGATTAAGATTAACGCTATAGTGTGATTACGTGCTTTCATTGGTTATTATATGATACCGGGAATGATTGATTGAATTGGGGTTTTAAGGCGCACCAACACATTACAGGTTATATGGCGCCTAACAGGCATGAACATGCCAGGCTCATCTTCCATGTACATCGAGATAAAATATGGAAGATGGGCCTAGAAAAGGTCACCCTGAACTGCAGAGTTGCTGCAAATTCTATCGTCAAAACTCCATTTACGCTGGAGCCACGTTTATTGTTTTTCTGCCACTGCTCTTTTGATGTGAGCGAGATGGCACCTGACACAATGCAGGGATCATGATGAAGACCTTTAATGAACATGAACACAAAATAATAAAATGAACATGATATTGGGGGATTCTACCCCTCTGCCTATCCCTCCAAAGGGATCTGCAGTGGCCCTATTCTTTGCCCCGTGACCAAACGGGGCACCCGGGAATCATACGGGGCGATACCGGGAAACCGGGAATGAAGTGACGCTAGTATTGATTAAGGAATGCAGTGATTAATTAACAATTAAATGAATGAATATTTAGTATATTAACACTATCGTTACCCAATTGATTTATTTGATATATAGTATATATGTATGAAACAGTATGTTCACCAGTCATATGTGACATACACAGATTATCTTACATAAATGTCTGCTTAATATTGAATGTATTAAACGAGTTGAATAAACATATATGATTCGAGGCTGAGCAGAGCATCATATCAATTGCATGCAACGAGTTTATTTGGGATGGCCTCGACCCAAAACGACATAAGACGAGGCTAATTAAAGTTCTTCTTCTAAAAGCACATTCTAAAGAAAAACATCGTGCCATACACTATAAACCAAAATATCGAAATGCCTACATTCTAATCGTCAGTTATAAATTATATTATTGTATTCGCAAACAGGATACATTATATGTATATCTTACTCTTACCTTCGCAGACACGATACTTCGTCTTTATATTTGTTCTTGTCTCTGTAATTATGCAAATACATCTTAGTATGGCAAACTAAAAAATAGAAGTATGCATGATGATTCGTTTTATTCTTACATGGATACAACATACACCTAGCTACAGGTAACCTACGAGGGTCGTTCAATACATTCGTTGACAAACTATATTTGTCTCATATGTGTATGGCCGACAAAGTAAGCATTTCAAATCATCATGCCAAGTTGAAAAATAAACAATGGCACTGAAGAAAATAGCAGGCATTGAATTGTGGTTCTATTATCTCCATGTCAACATGACAAGGGGATACATATTGAAAAAAAATGTGTAAGAAATGTGACAAAGCGATACATAGAGCTCGTCAAAATGTTTAAACATGTGTCAGAAGAACAGTTTTAACATTTGTATTGAAAACATGTTTGACATATGTAAGAAATGTCACAAAGGGGTACATATAGCTCGTCAAAATGATTATATATGTTAAGAAAAAAACACTATTTTTTTATCGAAAAAACAAATGTTTGAAATGTGCACGAAATGTGACAAAGAGATACATAGAGATACATAAAGCTGGTCAAAATGGTAAGACTTGAGTAAGAACAGCTATTTTAACATTTATATTGAAAACAAAATGTTTGAAATGTGTAAGAAAAGGGATACATTGCCTTCGTCAAAATGATAAGAAATGTGTCAGAAAAAATATGTTAACATTTGTATTGAAAACATGTTGGTGCATTTCAATTTCGAAGTTTTTATAGTACAAAATGTAAGATAATTCTTGCATTTAGATGCAGTTCATGGTAAATATAGCAGTTTTAACAAATCGTCCCGTCATTTAATATTAAGAATTTTGAAAAACAAAGGAGCAGTAAAAATTATCAATTGTTGGTTGATTGTGATCCTTTTATGACACATGCTCGATTTTTATAACTGCTGTTATGTGCACACAACCTCGCTATGTTCCTATCTTGATAAGACAATACTAAAATAGTAATAATAATAATAATAGTACATCTCATCAAAAGGAAGTATCTAATAGTAAAGACAACATCCAAAGAAATTACCAAACGATACACTTAAATGATGTAAAGCTATATGCCATACATAATTGGAAACAATTCAGGATATATCCTGAATTGTACTGAATAACCACAACACTTGAAATCAAAGAGAAAAAACACACTAGGGTACGACAATAATGTCAACATCTAAAAAAAACACGATACACTTCAATGTTGTTGTAAAGAATATAATCATTGGTAGCCGTCTTCGTATTCCACAAGGACAACGCAACTTAAACTTGATAGAGATAAATGCAGCAGGACTAAATATTCAAACCTGTGTCTACATACCTCAATAATTTAATGCGTTTACTTTACTGTTGTTATTTATTAGCACAAATTGTTGTTTGTGTTGTGTAAACTTGTACATGTATATGTTCGTAACTTTTTTAATGTTCTTCGTCGACCCTAAAGTCGTTATATAAACATCTGCAGTAAATACCAAAAATATAGTAAAGTATTTTCCATCTTTAAATAAATGAGTGTTGTAGACAACTTACTTATGTTCATACATTGTGCTATGTGAAGGAAGTGCTACTTTACTTACGTATTCCGTTTACTTGTTTCCTTCTTTTGACCCATTTCTTGCTGATGCTTTATTTCCATATTAACAATTATAGTGCAAATATTGGCCTTGTATTTGGCATAGTGTAACAAGATATTATGAAAAAGAAAAGTTGCTTGTTACGTAAAATACCCAGTTAAAGCATTTTGTCTTAAGGTAGTATACGGACGTCGTGGCAAGCCGCGTAACGCACGACGGATATGCGAATTTTAGAAATGTGGGTTTTATAAAGCGACTTTTTATAACATACATAGAGAGGGGAATTTAATGAATAATATAGATTGAATTCATTATGAACAAAGAATCATACATATATGTAAAGAACAAAAAAAAGAATTTAACGTAATAGAAAGAAGTATTATAATGTACACGCAGTACTCGATTTTTACTTATTGCTTGTCAAGAGACGTTTTTGTATATGACAGAAACCACTTCTGAACTAAGAAACTACCGTGATCATAATTTC
>JAWPHD010019293.1:0-36336 GCA_037043455.1 Cyrtodaria siliqua
TGGGCCTCAGATTTATGTTTTACGGAAAAAAAATGCAACAAAAAATGTATGAATAGCCAGCATGAACATTACAATTCAGATTGATCAGATTTTAAAATCAACAGAAAATAGTTTACTCAATCTGTGAAATCAACGATTCTTCCAGCTGAAAAAAATATTTGAAAGATTTTAGCTTCCGCCTGTACGGCAGTGTTATACTAAAAACTGAACGTTTTATTAAAATTATTAAACTTTAAATACTAGTAATTAACGTTTCCTAAGTTAACTTATGTAAATCTTCAATTTTCTTTAATTAAGTTAAATGATTTGTAAAGTAATTTTAAATGAAAACGAGCCGGTAGCCATCCTTGAAATTTAACCTAGGAATATTATTTTGGTGTCCGGTGGAATTAACCTCCCTCTCCGCCCTGGATTTTGATTTGATTTCCTTTCTTCAGTGTGTTGCATTTCCCCCATGTACTAGTATATATTTGTTTTTATGAAAGTACATTCCCAATTCAGCCAAGGCTACAGCCTCTGTGTGCCCCAGTGTGCCCCAGTGTAGCTACGGATCTGGAAAATCAGACTTGAAAAGCACAGGGTCCTTCGCGATTGAACATATCTATGTATAAGGAACTTATATAGTACAGTTTATGTTAATCGGCCTTCGTAGCGCAGTAGGTAAACGCGTTATTCTAGATATGCTTACCCCGTTCCCCGTTGCGGACGGGGTTCAAACCCGCGGCTCTGCACTTCTTTCTTTTTAAAGCAAAAATGTTTTATGAATTTCTTTTTTTACGAAGAAGTGGTAGTAAAATGGCTTTGAGATTCATCAAATTTAAATGTTAACAAACATATAGATAAAAGCACGTACACAAGCACGGCCAACGCACGCACCCACAAACACACGCGTGCACGCAAGCACGCGCGCGCACATACAATCTCCCATATGTTAATATTAACATTTGAAATTTGTGTAAACGATGTCGGAAAGAAATTTAGAAAAAGACGAATTCTCAGTCCGTTCGCAGTAATGGGTCCTGCAGAATCGAACAGTCTGTAGTTGTCGGATATCTGAGCAAATTTCTATATAAACATTTAGGCTTATATACCCATAATCACTGGGTGGTGCAGTTTCAAAGTTACCGAAGCGTTTATCCCGCTTATTATGGAAATGTCTCGATATGCGCTACGACAATATATCAGCCTAAACAATCTATACAACACATCCAGCAAAGAACTTCATCTATAGGCTTTCTTGCTTTTGAAATACCTTGAAATTGTATTATTTTATCGGGATTGTGTAGCTTTAAGACGAATGAACAAGTTAATTTCGATGTTCTCTTTAATTTTACCCATCATGTATGTTTTGGGTGTTTTGGTCTTTCGTTTCGTAAAATGGTTTCATTGTTTTCTGTTCATTTGTTTCTTATTGCTTTTAAATATCTATCGCAACGTTCCGTTTATAATAATAATTTTACAACATTATCTCCTTTGGCAATTATAGATTTGGTGGTTATCAGACTGGCGAGTGTGAACAGCCCGAGTCAGTTGGTCTGACCCTTAAGATGTTGGTTGTGCCCGGCCCTGTCTTGCTCACACTACTAGCCCTCGTGGCGCTTTGGTTTTATCCCATCGACGAGAGACGCAGGCAGCAAATAAAGAAGGAGATCACGGAATGGAGGTCAGATGTATGAAGCGTTTTAGCTCAATTCAGTATTATAAATTGTCATATTTTGCCTTTTATTAGCTCGACTATTCGAAGAATAAGAGAGCTTATGTAATCACCCCGGGGTCGGCGTCGGCGTCGGCGTTGGCGTTGGCGTCGGCGTCGGCGTCGGCGTCCCACATCAAGGTTTGCGTGTAAGCTGTGTTTACAAGTCTATATCTCTTACATTTCTTATCCTAGCACAACTAAATTTGTTCATGGGCTTCCTTATAGCATTATCTTAAGGGCTGCATAAGCATTTTTGGTTCCTGTAACCCATGGGCTCCAATGGAACCTAAATTATGATAGCCCATAAAATGTGTCCCATTTCACATCAAATTTTGCGTGTAAGCTGTGTTTACAAGTCTATATTTCTTACAATTCTTACCCTAGCACAACCAAATTTGGCCATTAGCTTCCTTATAGCATTATCGTAAGGGCTGCTTAAGTAATTTTGGTTCCTGTAACCCCTGGGCTCCCATGGAACCCAAATTCTGATAGCCCTTAAAATATGTCTGTTTCACATCAACTTTTTTTTTTTTTTTTTTACATATTTCTGTGTTGTTTTGGTCAATTCTTACATATATACATATAGCTATCTTGCCCTCCCCCCCCCCCCCCCCCCCCCCCCCCCCCAACCCAATCTAATTTTTTTTATTTTGTTTTACCATATTTCTGTGTTGTTTTGGTCAATTCTTACACATATATGTTGCCCTCCCCACCCACCGCCTCTACCAAATCCCCACTTAAACTCATTTTTTTTTGTGTTGTTTTGGTCAATTCTTACATAGCTTCTTACACATATATGTTGCCCTCACCACCCCCACTCCCCCCACCAACCACCCCCGCCTCACTACCACCCCCATCCCGCACCGCAATCAAAACTCGGATTTTTTTGATTTTTTGATTTTTTTTTTTACATATTTCTGTGTAGTTTTGATCAATTCTTACACATAGTTATCTTGTGCTCCCAACCCCAACCCACATTGTTGTAGCCTTTTTTTCTGATGGTATATACTAGCTATAAATTTATTATTCTCTGAAAAATCGAATAGTCGAGCTGCGCTGTTCTCCGACAGCTCTTGTTCATCTTTGTAGTTACTGCTGTTGTTTGTTTCTGTGCGTGTTTGTGGTTGACTGTGGTCCTTGAATGCTACATTTCTTGTTCGACTTTTATATCTACATTTTCTTGTAATACTAGTACAGTTATGTTAAATGTTGAGCTGGGGCTTTAAACCAAGTTCAAGGATGCTCCAAAGCCTAGTGCCATCCTAATCAACGGAACAGTGTAAAGAAATAATAGGCCATATAATAGGTTAAATAATAGGCCATATAATAGGCCATATAATAGGCCATATAATAGGCCAAATAATAGGCCATATAATAGGCCATATAATAAGCCATATAATAGGCCATATAATAGGTTAAATAATAGGCCATATAATAGGCCATATAATAGGCCAAATAATAGGTCATATAATAGGCCAAATAATAGGCCATATAATAGGCCAAATAATAGGCCATATAATAGACCATATAATAGGCCATATAATAGGCCATATAATAGACCATATAATAGGCCACATAATAGGCCACATAATATGCCATATAATAGGTCATATAATAGGCCATATACTAGGCCATATAATAGGCCATATAATAGGCCAAATAATAGGCCATATAATAGGCCATATAATAGGCCATATAATAGGTTAAATAATAGGCCATATAATAGGCCATATAATAGGCCAAATAATAGGTCATATAATAGGCCAAATGATAGGCCATATAATAGGCCATATAATAAGCCATATAATAGGCCATATAATAGGTTAAATAATAGGCCATATAATAGGCCATATAATAGGCCAAATAATAGGTCATATAATAGGCCAAATAATAGGCCATATAATAGGCCATATAATAGACCATATAATAGGCCATATAATAGGCAATATAATAGACCATATAATAGGCCACATAATAGGCCACATAATATGCCATATAATAGGTCATATAATAGGCCATATACTAGGCCATATAATAGGCCATATAATAGGCCAAATAATAGGCCATATAATAGGCCATATAATAGGCCATATAATAGGTTAAATAATAGGCCATATAATAGGCCATATAATAGGCCAAATAATAGGTCATATAATAGGCCAAATAATAGGCCATATAATAGGCCAAATAATAGGCCATATAATAGGCCAAATAATATGCCATATAATAGGCCATATAATAGACCATATAATAGGCCATATAATAGGCCATATAATAGGCCAAATAATATGCCATATAATAGGTCATATAATAGGCCATATACTAGGCCATATAATAGGCCATATAATAGGCCATATAATAGGCCATGTAATAGACCATATAATAGGCTATATAATAGACCATATAATAGGCCATATAATCGGCCATATAAGTAAACACAAAATTTAATATGATCATGAATATATAACAAGAAAAAGCCCAGAAATAAATACTAAAAAGGGAAACCCTTCGAAAAAACGAACACAAACAAGAGAGACAATTACTCTGTGTTATTGAGTGTATTTATGAGGTAATGTAAGATGTAACACCTCTCACATCCTCTAGCACTCTAGGTTTTCTACTTTAAAGCCACAACATTTGGGCTCAAAGACTCCAATGACAGTAAGATCACTACTGATTCGTAGCCGGGGTGACTTTTTTACAGCCGCCAATCAGCATTAAACGATTGCTGGTGTGGATGTCACGAAATATTAAAAGTGGGGTCTCTAGGAAGCAACGAACATAGAAAAGTAGCAGACTCGGTTTAATTGAGCTTTTTCATGAGATGTAATATCAGGTGCAACACCTCTTACATTCACTAGCGCCGCCTTTAACGGTATTCTACGTAAAAACCACACCGATTAAGATCTAAGTAAGTAATAACGCGATTAAATAGTCCCAAAGAAAATACTCAAAGTCTTAGCAGAAGCTAGAGCGTACTGTTATACGTCTTAGCAGAGGCTAGAGAGTACAGTAATTCGTCTCGGCAGAAGCTAGAGCGTACAGTAATACGTCTTGGAAGAAGCTAAAGCGTACAGTAATACGTCTTGGCAGAAGCTAGAACGTACAGTAATACGTCTTGGCAGAAGCTAGAGCGTACTGTTATACGTCTTGGAAGAAGCTAAAGCGTACAGTAATACATCTTGACAGAGGCTAGAGCGTGCAGTAATACGTATTGGCAGAAGCTAGACCATACAGTAATTCGTCTTGGCTTTAGCTTAGAGCGTACAGTAATACGTCTTGGCAGAAGCTAGAGCATACAGTAATACGTTTTGGCAGAAGCTAGAGCGTACAGTAATACGTCTTGGTAGAAGCTAGAGCGTACAGTAATACGTATTGGCAGAAGCTAGAGCGTACAGTAATACGTCTTGGCAGAAGCTAGAGCATACAGTAATACGTTTTGGCAGAAGCTAGAGCGTACAGTAATATGTCTTGGTAGAAGCTAGAGCGTACAGTAATACGTCTTGGCAGAAGCTAGAGCGTACAGTAATACGTCTTGGCAGAAGTTAAAGCATACAGTAATACGTTTTGGCAGAAGCTAGAGCGTACAGTAATACGTCTTGGTAGAAGCTAGAGCGTACAGTAATACGTCTTGGTAGAAGCTAGAGCGTACAGGGTAGAAGCTAGAGCGTACAGTAATACGTCTTGGCAGAAGCTAGAGCATACAGTTATACGTTTTGGCAGAAGCTAGAGCGTACAGTAATACGTCTTGGCAGAAGCTAGAGCGTACAGTAATACGTATTGGCAGAAGCTAGAGCGTACAGTAATACGTCTTGGGAGAAGCTAGAGCGTACAGTAATACGTCTTGGCAGAAGCTAGAGCGTACAGTAATACGTCTTGGTAGAAGCTAGAGCGTACAGTAATACGTCTTGGTAGAAGCTAGAGCGTACAGTAATACGTCTTGGCAGAAGCTAGAGCATACAGTTATACGTTTTGGCAGAAGCTAGAGCGTACAGTAATACGTCTTGGCAGAAGCTAGAGCGTACAGTAATACGTCTTGGCAGAAGCTAGAGCGTACAGTAATACGTCTTGGGAGAAGCTAGAGCGTACAGTAATACGTCTTGGCAGAAGCTAGAGCGTACAGTAATACGTCTTGGCAGAAGCTAGAGCATACAGTAATACGTTTTGGCAGAAGCTAGAGCGTACAGTAATAGGTCTTGGTAGAAGCTAGAGCGTACAGTAATACGTCTTGGCAGAAGCTAGAGCGTACAGTAATACGTCTTGGCAGAAGCTAGAGCGTACAGTAATACGTCTTGGTAGAAGCTAGAGCGTACAGTAATACGTCTTGGCAGAAGCTAGACCGTACAGTAATACGTCTTGGCAGAAGCTAGACCATACAGTAATACGTTTTGGCAGAAGCTAGAGCGTACAGTAATATGTCTTGGTAGAAGCTAGAGCGTACAGTAATACGTCTTGGCAGAAGCTAGAGCGTACAGTAATACGTCTTGGCAGAAGTTAAAGCATACAGTAATACGTTTTGGCAGAAGCTAGAGCGTACAGTAATACGTCTTGGTAGAAGCTAGAGCGTACAGTAATACGTCTTGGTAGAAGCTAGAGCGTACAGGGTAGAAGCTAGAGCGTACAGTAATACGTCTTGGCAGAAGCTAGAGCATACAGTTATACGTTTTGGCAGAAGCTAGAGCGTACAGTAATACGTCTTGGCAGAAGCTAGAGCGTACAGTAATACGTCTTGGCAGAAGCTAGAGCGTACAGTAATACGTCTTGGGAGAAGCTAGAGCGTACAGTAATACGTCTTGGCAGAAGCTAGAGCGTACAGTTATACGTCTTGGCAGAAGCTAGAGCGTACAGTAATACGTTTTGGCAGAAGCTAGAGCGTACAGTAATACGTCTTGGCAGAAGCTAGAGCGTACAGTAATACGTCTTGGCAGAAGCTAGAGCGTACAGTAATACGTCTTGGCAGAAGCTAGAGCGTACAGTAATACGTCTTGGCAGAAGCTAGAGCGTACAGTAATACGTCTTGGTAGAAGCTAGACCATACAGTAATACGTCTTGGCAGAAGCTAGAGCGTACAGTAATACGTCTTGGCAGAAGCTAGACCATACAGTAATACGTCTTGGCAGAAGCTAGACCATACAGTAATACGTCTTGGCAGAAGCTAGAGCGTACAGTAATACGTCTTGGTAGAAGCTAGAGCGTACAGTAATACGTCTTGGTAGAAGCTAGACCATACAGTAATACGTCTTGGCAGAAGCTAGAGCGTACAGTAATACGTCTTGGTAGAAGCTAGACCATACAGTAATACGTCTTGGCAGAAGCTAGAGCGTACAGTAATACGTCTTGGTAGAAGCTAGACCATACAGTAATACGTCTTGGCAGAAGCTAGAGCGTACAGTAATACGTCTTGGCAGAAGCTAGACCATACAGTAATACGTCTTGGTAGAAGCTAGACCATACAGTAATACGTCTTGGCAGAAGCTAGACCATACAGTAATACGTCTTGGCAGAAGCTAGACCATACAGTATTCAGAGCATATTCAGGATAATCTTTGTGTTTTACTTGTATCATGTGTTAATGCTGCCTAGTTTGTTAGAGGATACAACCCGGCGAGGATTTCATTGACACTGTCCCGTTTAACTGGGATGACAGCAGGGTAACACTGTCCCGTTTAACTGGGATGACAGTAGGGTAACACCATAACACTTGGTTTAAACTCCTACAATCCTTTTGCCACTGACTATCGGTACCCATATTGTCAACACTTTTGTGTTCGTGGAGTCGCATGCTTTTTTCTATTTACCCTCGTATTTGTTGTTTGTTTTGAATTAGGGGTTTTGTTTGTGTTCTTTAAAAGCTACATTTCTTTTTCGAATTTTATACATAATTTAAGGCAGAGGAACGTGCTGTTACTAGATATATTTGTAAATCTGGCAAAATATACTGAAAGCAAAAAGAAACGCATAATCAAAAAATGGCCTATACTACACTATAATCACACACACAATTCCACGTAATATTCCAGATATATCTCAAAGTGTTTTGTACAAAAATGAAAAAGGACAACTTTTTCATTAGTAGAACTTTTAATCACAGTGTATTTTGTTACACGAAATTCATAAATGTTGAAGTTTCGCTTGAAAAAGCCATTTCAGTATTGTGTTTAATAATAAGCAATTGCAACGTTTAAAGCCCAAGTTTGCTCACCTGCTTGAGCCAAATGCGCATTCTGTCGATAATGCAACTTTAAAGGGTTACGAAAGGACATGCCTAATGTCGCCCTGTACCATTCGATTAGCAGTAGCATATTAAACATACAATATATAGCGGAAATAGCCATTATGCGCTTCTTTTTCCTTTCAGTATATGTACAAATATTACCAATCATATATGTACCTACACCATTCACTAAAAAACAACTTAAACATGGAAAATAGAGCCTTATTTAAATTGATGTTCTATAATCTACATTAGAAGTGTTATTTGTGGTCAAATTGATAAATGGCATAGTTGTCGGGATATTAATGAATTCATCTACTTTGATTGGCTTTAGGGACTATTTTATTTTCTTTATACATTTTATGACACACTTCTTTAACTGTAGTATATAACAGATCATGATTGTGTGTTGCAGGAAACGCCATTATGAAGGGACAAGCACTTCGAAGAATGGACCTAATACAGAAAATACATACACCTATGAAAGCATTAGTTATAGTAGTATTACAGAGAGTTCCGGAGTATAACAGTACATTATATAGTTACATACACTAGCTTCTGTGGAGAGTTCCGGATTTCGGAGTATAATGATAAATACTAGTTCAGTATAAAATTAAAAGTAATACACTTGCATTGTGCAGAGGTCCGGAGTTCAGTCATATAAGATTAATTATGCTTGCATTCCGGAATAATATTAATAATCAATGTTTCCCCCACCGGGGTGGGAGTGACAGGAATACCCCGGGGATTAGTCATCAATGATGACACCGGAGTAGTGAATTGGGCATAACCCCGAACGAAGAAGAAGATATTTGATATCAAGTATATTGGTAGACTCTGGGGAATGAGACAAATGTTACTCCTAGGAATGGAAATTAGACAGTCACTTTACATTTAATTCCCCTCTATATGCCCACCGTCACCGCGCTGGGGTAAAACATTAGGTAGATATGTGCATTACACTTGCATTTTGAAGAGTTCCGGAGTATGATACATTATAAAAATGATACATTATAACATTAATTACACTTGCATAACGCAGTTTCTGCGTACAACGTTTGTAACTCTAACATCTTGGAGAAATCTGGAGAATGAGGATGCATTACGAAAAATGTGTCGGTCAGCTGTATGAATGCACATTTGATTTTATACATTGTAAATGTCTCGTATGTCCATGTATATAGTACTGTTTGATATAGACCGGTGGCCTTATTACTTGTTACACTATTTGTCACTATACCCATGCTTTTGACAAAACAGGGTGTATTAAAATCGCCTCCGTTCGTCCGTCTGTCTGTCCGTCCGTTACCACATCTCCTCCTAAACCGCTGAACGGAATTCAACCAAGCTGTGCCCGATACTTATATTTAGACATCGGCAGTACATTTTCAATTGCTTTTGTTTCCAGTACTCCGGCCGATAAAGGCTATGGGTATTGTTTAATCACACATAGGATATGGTGTATGCTTTTTAATTTAGTCTTTTGGCTGTTACTTATGATGCGCAGGCTTCTATAACGGCTGCTCCCAACTAAATTCCATTTTGTTTATTTCGCTCTTTGGGGCATAGAATTTTGTTAGATACTGGGGCCATACGCCGTTGGACATGGGGTTGTAATACGTATAAAGGTCGCTATGTCCACCGCCATATGCATGCCATCTTCGGGATGGTTAAAATTCTGTACTAATGAGTTTATGAATATCAAAAAGTCAAATATACTAAAAATTCAATTGCACTTTTCCATATTTTTGGTATACTTAATCATCTATGAAAGATAAACAACATATCGAACGATTATGTTATTTCGCAATTTCAGACGTCTGACCGGAGGCCCAGGGTAGATGGGGCGGGGGTTGGGGGGATTTAGGGTAAAACTGTTTTGTAATTATGTCTCAACTGACACTGTATACATTTGTTTCCTCCTACGTCATCGGTGGAGTCTCGGGGAAGGGGCATCAAATACAGTAATTCAATTGCAGTGTAATTTTCCCATACTTTTGCACATTAATTGGTATAAAATAGTCGTCTATGAAAGAGATACACAGCATGTCAAATGAATTATTATTTAAAACTGACGTCTTCCCTGGGGTTGGAATTAAACTGTGTATATTGGACCTTCTGACGCCCTTACAACCCCCACCCCCACCCCACCACCCACCACCACCCCCACACCAACATAACACACACACATATACAGAAGAAAAACATATTATACACTGTAATCCCTTTTCAAAATGTTCGTTTGAGACATAATTAAAAAAATAATTGACCCCCAGTTACCCACCCCACCACACACCCAGAGCATATAAAGCATATTTCAGTGTTTACACCTTAGAGGCGTGCCGAGCTCGGGGGAGTGGGGCTGGGTGGGTGGGGGGATTAGGGTGGGGGAGGGGGAGAGAGGTAAATTGGGTCAAATATCTATTTTTCTTTCTCAATAAAATGTAATGATTTTGGGAATATCAGTATAATTTGCTCCAGAGTCACCATGGGTCTCTGGGATACGGGTCAAAAGTTCAAATACACAAATACTCTAAACATTTTTTATTCATTTACAGTGTCATACATATATACAGAAAAGCATAATACTATTTCTGATCTGAATATCAAAGAACGATCAAAACAATGACATGTAAATTGGATACTGGGTTAAAGGGAATTGACCTGTGTGAAAAAAACGTGTGTATTTGCGATGGCGCGCCGTCGAATTCGTTCTAGTTGTTATTTTATGTGAGACCGTTGTTTTGTGTGACTGTGTTAGCTGTAATGAGGGCGATATGGTTCATATTCACGAATAAATGGAGCAAACAGACAAGGTTTAATTCATATGTTGCACTAAAACACGTAACAGAAATCAACTGAACGTTTGCTACACAAAAAAACACATCGTTAGCTAACGTTCGCCGACAGCCTTAAAAGCCGTCTCAACAGAGGACCACGTGTAAAAATGACGCCATTTTGTAATCAGTTTAAGACCATTCAGTTGACTGCCGTTGCGATAGATCAACAACGTTTACTGTTCACTTGGAACGGAACACATGTCGGTTTCACTGTTCACTTGGAACGGAACACATGTCGGTTTCACTGTTCACTTGGAACGGAATACATGTCGGTTTCAGTCCTTAATCACCTTGTCGTATGTCATTACACATCGAGGGCTCAATGCGAAACTAGTGTAACTTCTTCTTTATGTATATATATTTACAGTAGTTTCGCGTTCATATCTCGATATCTAATGACCACCACAGACTATTTACTTTGTGTGTTGCAGTAGCATCACGTTAGCCTTGCTGCATATTAACGTATCTGGTTCATTCTTATATGCAGCATAGGCTATCAACCCTGCGTAATACAACAAACACCGACCCGCGTTACAGCCAAGTACGATGCAGGGGTTAGTTGTAGCAGCCCCGTATGGTTCCCGGGGCCCCGTTTGTTAACGGGGCAAAGAATAGGGCCACTGCAGGACCCTTTGGAGGGGTAGGCAGAGCCCCCAAATTCATGTTCATTTTATCATTTTTTGTTCATGTTCAATAAAGGTCTTCATCATGATCCCTGCATTATCTTAGGTGCCATCTCGCTCACATCAAAAGAGCAGTGGCAGGAAAACAATAAACGTGGCTCCAGCGTAAATGGAATTTCTACGATAGTATTTGCAGGAACTCTGCAGTTCATGGTGAGAAGGTTCTAGGCCCATTGTCCATATTTTATCTCGATGTTCATGGAGGATGAACCTGGCATGTTCATGCCTGTTAGGCGCCATATAACCTTTCATGTGCTGGTGCGCCTTAAAACCCAATTCAATTAATTAAACCTCTTTAGGCTTCATTAAAATTCACCTTTTCAAGAAAGCAAACAGTTATCTGATAGTTTTACCATCACTATACGACGGAATGGAATACATAATACAAGTTCGTAAGCAGTTATTATCTTTAAAATATTTACTGAACTAATGATACAATCAGGTTTCTGCTATAGACGAGTGGCTCCGTGGTATTGCTGGTATAATTTGTAGAGACTAGTAAGTGGTATTCGGTGAGGTTTTATCGCCAATTCCTATTCAAGTGCAATAACAAATAACAGTGCAATAATATCATCTGTCTTTGTGTTAATTTTCACCGCCATCCTTAATGCTGGTATGTGTTTTATAATAATATATATATTTTTTATTTACACCAGAGCTGCGTATTATATACACTAGACAACATTTCATATTTTAAATGGAATATACAATTTTGACAAAAATCGTATGAAAACTCTTCAATATATATCTTTAACAAATTCATCAAATAAATTGAAAATAGTAATCATTTTGATAATCGGATTACTTTCAGTGACCGCTTTAAAGAACATGTTATAACTTTGAGTAAATTATGATAAAAACTAAATGTTTTATTAGCATTTAAAATCGGGGTTCTTATAATTGTCGTCTAGTGTAGTTCATTTATCCATAGGTCATGTTGGTTTAATAACTGTATCAAGCTAAAGATTGATTGCATTTTTACTCAATAAACTTTCAATATCAAGCTGTTCGATCACATAACAGCAGTGTTTTTATGTTTTGTCATTAAATAGTGCGTGTATTAAAATCTGCTACGGCATTTAACTCTTGAACATCGTTTGTATCATACAATTTAACAACTAACACCTATTCAACAGCACACATATACGAATACATACTGAAAAGGTGATCCCTTGGAAGAAACAAATACAAACAAGAGAAAAAAAATGTAGAAGACACGTTTTTGTTGAGTCTGTCTATGAGACTTTACATAATTTGCAACACCTCTCACGCCCCCTAGCACCGGCTTGAGCGGTATTCTACTTCAAAGCAACTATGATTGGGCTTGATGATCCCAAAGGATCAGTAAATCGCATATGAAATGTAGCAATCAAGGACCACAGACAACCAAAAACACGCAGAGAAACGAACAATAATTACACAGATGAATACAAGGCAAGACATCACAAACGCTACCGTCATTTGGGGATCATAGGGTCCACAATATGTCCGGTCATCGCACAATCAAAGAGGAATTCATAGTTGCTAGATATAAATCGGTCAACCAATAAACAAGCAGTGCGTTGCAAAATGATAGGGTCATAACCTCGTCTGATAAACCTTTTAAGACAAGGCTATATAGCCAACCAAAGCAGATTAATTTCGGTTGACTGATGATGATAAGGCTCGTTGAATATCTTTCAGGCGATTCCGTCAAATGACTGAGGACTTAAATTACCACATTACCTCATCTTCATTTTTAACAAGTTGTGACCATCACATTGTTTCAACCGACGACCGAATGGAAAAGATAATCTGTACATAAGTACAGGATAATTTTCTATTTTCGCCACTGATGACGCTGGTGTCCTGGAATGTGTTCTTTTCCTTTTAACTTACCTTTCTTGGCTGTTCGTTCGTGTTCATTTTTGCCCTGCATATATTGGAGAGAGAGGGTGGGGTTTGGGGAGGGGAGGGGTCGCCTGACTCGAGGTAGCTAATAATGAGTGATCACCAGTCTATGGACTGTGTATTTGCAGTTATCAACAAAGCGGAACAAATAAAATATAGAAACATTTTTTTTCAGTTTTTTTTCTTCAACATCTCCCTACTGTGATCATAATAGAACATCATAGTTTTCAACTTCATTATCTGCAAGGTATAATTATTGACTAAATCCTGAAATGTTTAATGTTTTTATTACATTTCTATGGGTGAAAGATTGGGATTTCTCGGTGAAAGAATATTCATAATCTCTAAATATTAATAACTAACTCGAACACAAAAATAACCAACTGTGACGTTGAGTTATGACGTTAATAACGTGTTGGTGATGTCGACGTCGTCCGCCGATAAGCTAAATAAAGCGAATAATTCTGGTTAAAATCATACATAATCTGATTAAAAATGTAATAAATAGATTATTTAACTGTTGTGATCGATTATATGAAAATCCTTCACTCGACGGTAGGCGTGTGTTGTTTTTTCACTCACTCGCTTACGCTCGTTCGTGAAAACAACCACACGCCTATCATCTCGTGAAGGATTGATCCCAGCAGTTAAATAATCTCTGTCTTCAACATTGTCTTGTCTTGCGATAGCTATAAGCAACATGTTTTCCGACCACAATATGACAATGAGTCTGATCACGTCAGCGATTTTCTAAAAATACTAAATCTTAATAAGTGCATTGCTTTTATTGCCGTACCAATTATTTCAAAACAGTCGTTTATTGATTCTATTCCTAAATATTTAAAAAATGTCGGAACTCCTATAAATAGCTATATAATTATATGCAATCAATTAGAAATATTATTTTAACTACACTAACAACAGTTTCTGATCTTAACATAGAAAATGACACTCCTAAGGAATGTGACTGTAAACATTCCAAATTTGCTATGCTCCGGTTGGTCATGTCATCACTGATTTGGTTTCTAAAGGTCCGAAATTATAGACCGCCTTCAATGATTGGTTCTAATGCGCTATTAATAATGTTATTATTATTCGACACATATATTACGTCGTTTTATTTCTGGAACTTGGGAGCACTAAATCGTATAATTCAGTGCAATCTACTGAGTATAATGTTGTTACGCATATAACTCAGTGCACCGCTTTCAAGACTGGGGTAGACAAATTCCAACTATTTACTGGATTACTAAATTATAAAAACACTCTTGTAAGTCCCGTTTTATTTCTAATTACAGTGCCTGCATCACTACCGACATCTCCAATCGTTTCATTTATTGCCATTTAGACAGCCCGGTAATGAATATCTTTTAAAGAATTTATGAAATGTACCGTAATTTTGAAATGTTCTATTCAATTAGGGATCTAAAATAAGTATTGGTAATCACTCCTATCTTGGAGAATTTGACTAAGATGCTAGTCCTATGGATATGGATGGGAAGTACCACCCCCCCCCCCCCCCCCCCCCCCCCCACCCCTCACACACACACACACAACCCCGGTGGAGGAATACGATGATAGGTGCATTAATTTCGATTTGTTTTCAATACCAGACTATTTGCTAAAAGATAAAAGTAGCATCTCCGAGTCCAATGTCTCCAACTGAAATGAAGGAACGTGAAAATGAATATGTCTGGATACGAACTATTTAAGATTTTGTTCTTGTGCTGATCTGTTGATTCTCATGTGAACAGTTTTGAATTGTTGCAACTATTTCAAATAAAATATGCCTGAACCAAGAACGAAAATGTAAATTGTGAACCGATTTGTTTTTTCTGACCTTATTTAAATCTTATTTTGATTTTGCCTTCTGATCAGACTACACCAATTACCAACCAATCAGCAGGCAGGGAAAAAGTTCCAGTGTAAATTCGGAGCTATTACACAGAATCTCTTAATTTTGAACTGTTGACAAGGTACACAAACCAAAAAATCGTGCTAAAAAATTAAAATTCAACTTTTAAAGAGTACTTATAAAGGTTAATCATACATTTGTGCAATGTATTCATAATGTGTTGCATAGTCAAAAAAAGAAGTATATTTTACATTTTCCTCATGTTTCTACATGCAAGTAGGTGGGTCAGCACCCATCCGACCCAAACAGCATTTTCAAAACCTACTCAACGTACGGCTTATGTATGTTTCTTTGATAAAAATTAGATAGGTCTTTCAAAACAAGTAATAAAAAAATATAGCTTCCTATATTAGGGAACTCAGCACAGAGCTTAGAGCTATAAGGTAGGCCTACGGAAAATGAATTGGTGTAGTATGACCTTCTCCATTAATGTAGCCTTTTCAAATGTTCCGGCGTTTTCCATCTGATTACGCAACAACCACTTGACACAGTACACTTCAATATCTGAGTTGACAAAGGAACGGTCGATTAATCCTTTATTTTCCTGAGTGTCATACTTATTGTAATACGAGTTTGTAACCTTTAATTATAATTCCTCGTTTATTGTTCAATGATGATAAATACGGAGTACTAGATGACATTGCAATACGTAGTTTAAAGTAATTAAGAATGTATTAATAGTATACTACTACTACTAGAACTACTACTACTACCACTACCACTACCACTACCACTACCTACCTTACTACCTACCACTTACTACCTACCACTACTACCTACCACTACTACCTACTACCGACGACCACGACCACTACCACGACCACGACCACGACGACCTCGACCACGACCACGGCGACGACTACCACGACGATGACGACCACGATGAGGACCACGACGACGACCACGACTTCGACGACGACCGCGACAACGACGACCACGTCGGCGACCATCACGACGACCACTACGACCACGACGACGACCACCACCATCACCCCCACGACCACCACCACGGCGACGACCACCACCATCACGACCACCACCACGACGACGACCACCACCAACACGACCACCACCACGACGACGACCACCAACACAACCACCACCACGACGACGACCACCACTACCACGACGACGACCACCACGATGACCACCACCACCACGACGACCACCACCACCACCACCACCACCACCGCCACCACGACCACGACCACGACTACCACCACCACGATCACGACCACCACCACCACCACGATCACCACCACGACCACGACGACCACCACCACGACCACCACCACGACACGACCACCACCACCACGACCACCACCACCACCACCACGAATACCACCACCACGATCACCACCACGACCAGACCACTACTACCACCACACCACGACCACGAACACCACGACGACCACGACCACGACCACGACCACGACCACGACTACGACTACCACCACCACGATCACCAGCACCACCACCACCACGACCACCACCACTACCATCACCATCACCATCACCATCACCACCACCACCACCACCACTACCTTTGCCTTTGTATATCATTGTTACATTGACTATTATGTAGGATATATATACACTTATTTGTACTTTACTTTTACGAAGAACAAAACAAGCACGTTAACAATTTAGATTAATACAAAACTGTTTTGATAATTCTTTATTGTTTTCAGATAAAAATAAAACCAGAATCACATTTAATGAAAACGTTGCTTTTGTGTTTTAATGCGGTTACGTCATACAGAAGTTTAAATGAGCAGGTCTTAATCTGATACAAAATCAAATAACAAAATTTTCTGATGCATACAAATTCTCTCTCCAACCCCGCACAAATGCAATAGGCTCGAAATAGGTCCTTAATTGTTATTTGTACGTACGCGTCTTGAAAGTTAAGTGTCGGAAATGCAAATAATTCAGATGTTGTAACGTGAATGCACACAAAAACACATTTGATGCATTTGCGGTTAACCCATCCTCGCTAAAGCATTTAAGACAGCGTACGCTAAAATAATAAATTGATCATACTAATCACGTAGAAGGCTCAGAGATTACATATTTCAGTTGTGTTTCAATTCTCGCTTTCCATATGTGGGTGTATTCGTTACTTGCCGACTATTTTCGTACATTCTCGACATACATGGGTAGTTACAATGCGCGTGAGTATTCCCACGCTCCTATTCATTCCAGTTTCGTAACTTGTATATAAGACACAGATAGTAAGCTATTTCTTTACTTTCACTACTTTCGCAGAAAATACGAGAATAGCTATAAAAACATACTTAACTTGTTTGCAGAGAATTGTAAAAATATACTAAAAATAATACTCTCAACGACGAGGCGATACAAAATGTATTTTAGGAGAGCTCTTGTTGTTGTTTTGGTAAGTACATTATTTATTATGGAGTATTAATGGTAAGGACCTTTATAAGGGCACTGTGTTGTGCTTATTATTTATTTAAATAAGGACTCAACATTCGTATCACATAGCTTTCTATTTATCATAACGTACATCAACCAAAGCATTTTAGTTAATAAAGCACGATTATCGGATTTATTTCATCCAAGCAATTATAATTACAGAGTGCTTTTGCTGTTGCGGCACCAAAGAAAACACGCGAACCCAAATCAGAATGTGGAAGGAAGCCAGCAGAGATATTCTTCCTTCTCGATTCGTCATCTTCCATATGGTCTGTCGATTTCAAGAAGCAGCTGACATTTGTAAACAATATTATTGACATGTTTGAAGTCTCACCCAATACGACACGTATCGGCGTGGCATCGTTTTCGTATAGATATCATGAGCACATCAAATTGAACACTTTCGAGAACAAAGAAGATGTCAAAGAAGCTGTGAGAAACATTCATCAATACCAGGGTGGCACCTACACTTGTGATGCCCTTGACGGAGTCAGGACCCGCGGACTGAGCCCCTCAATTGTTCGTTCAAATGCTGTACGAATTGCTATTGTTCTCACCGACGGAGAATCTAATAACGAACGAAAAACGAAGGAAGCAGCTATGAAACTTAAGGTAAGCTATTGCTTCAAGGATAATCAAATAGGTCGTAAGGCCAGTACATTATCTTTTATAAATGAAGTTGCTTTCAAAAAAAAAATCATTCATAAAAAAACTAGTAAACATAAATTCAATGATAAACATAGTTTTGTGTTTATAAAATACGAACACTAAACATATATGTTTTTACATTTCACAAATGTTGACATTTTATATTAAAAAAATGCCTCGTTTCTAATCGATTTTTCAAAATAGATATTCTATTATTATATACTTTACAGGACTCGGGAGCAGTGGTATTTGCCATTGGGATCGGTAGTAAAACAGACAGAAGCGAACTGACTGCTATTGCTAGCGAGCCTACAGACACATTTCTGCTTGAGGTTGGGAATTACGGACTTCTGGATACCGTCAAGGAACAGTTTTCTGTCCAGGCCTGTGAAGGTACATATAAGACGTCTTTAATATATATATATTCATCCTCATTTTACTGTCAATCTGAGTGCTTGCATTGTGACTTTCTAAGCTTTTATATTTTATATTCAAATATAAATGATCATATATGTGTTATATTGCCTATTAATGCGGTCTTGTTTGTTAGAGAATTAAGCCTGTCGGGAATTTCGCTTTTTATACGTCACGTTCTATTGAAACGATAATAGGCTAAGAGTGAGGTTTGGTACCCTAGAACCCTAGCGTCATTTTTGCTACTGACTGTTCCAATGCGGTAGCTCTATTGTCAACACGTTTGTGCTTGTGATGTTGCATGCCTTGCTTCTTATTAATATTGTAATTGATATTTGTTTTAATGCGTGTATTTTGTTGACTATGTTCTGTGAAAGCCACATTTTCTATTGGACTTTTATATCTACTTTGATTATTGACATTAGATAGCATGATGAAAACAACGTGTCGTATTACATATATATATAGAAGTACACGTGGAAGGCAAAAGGCCGTCAACACTAAGAGAAAAGATACAAATCAATGTTATAATTGTAATATACAAGTTATTTATATCAGACTCAATAGCTGAAGTGTATTTATATGCCGACAAGGATATTATTGTATCTATGTTTTACTGCTTTGTCTATAAGTAATTTTATTTTTATAGTCGAGATCCAAGATGCCCCTTCTAAAGGACCAGTATGTGGCGCAACGAACGCTGCTGACGTCATGTTTCTCGTGGATCCCGCGGAAGTTGGCAACTCCAACACAGAAACAATTTACGAGTTCATGAGTGATATAACGGACGAATTTAACATGGAAGAGGGAAACATGCAGGTTGGCCTTGAATCTCGGAACTGCAGAGCAGGCAGTATCAACCTTCGGCAATATACCGATAAGACGGAACTATCCAAAGCCTTCAGAAACACAAAGCTTCCAGGAATGACTCATATGATTAAACGGCTTCGGACACATGCATTTACAGAAGAAAACGGTGGTCGCATTAACGCTCGTCATATGGCGGTTATTTTTGTTGACGATAAACTTCATAATGCTAAAGACGTTTTAGATGAAGCAAGAAGAACAAAGAACTACGATGTTGAATTATTCGTAGTTGCAATTGGAGACAGTGTTGTAGAAGAAGAGCTGATGACGTTATGCAGCAGCTCTGTAGACAGACATTTTATCCGGGTACCTTCATATGATCACCTTAAGGGTTCCAAACAAACGTTCCTGGATCAGTTCTGTCATGGTATGTACTGCATTCCTTTATATCGTTTATCTTTAATTATATCTTTTGCATCAAAGTTAAAACACTAAGTCTGCTACTTGCGTTAGTATATATTTTGTTCTATCTAAACTGTAGTTAACACTTGCAAATATATTTATGGCGACTAACACATCGGCATGAAGTCGAGCACTAACAGTTGTTTTACTTTAGTTAACTAAACTATCTTATCTTGGATTTACACATAATGTTATTTAATTTATGAACATAAACAGCTTATTTTAACTGTGTCTTAAATTTTGGTGGTATTTCTCTTCAGGATTGTAAGAAAATGTTCCCAACGGGAAAACGATAGTTTTGGACCAACTATTCAGAAATCCATTCGACTAGTCAACTGCTGTGCAATATATGCATCATATTTAACAAAATGAAAACGAAGATTCTTCGCCAAGGATGATCTCTAGTCAGCAGGGTAGTAGCTATATGAACATATGCAGTTGTTAAATTATTCGCGTACGTACACTTAGGCAATTACCAAGATATCATACATTTAAACAATTACGCAGTAAGACGATAATTTGATGAACATATATAATGACTTAAGGCAGACAAACAGCCCAACAAGAGTGTTCATGCACAGGCAAGTAATTACGATGTGTTGTTTCGTGTGCAGTCATATTATAACTTCATGATTACATAAATCTGTTTAAAAACTTACTGCGTTACGTTAGTTTTTCTTTATATATAACTTGCATTTGTTCAATTGTTAATATTAATTATAAAGTAGTATAAAGCAAAGTGTTTTTACATATTATTGAATGCTTATTATATTGCACCAATAATATATTTGAACTAATCCTAAAAATAAGAGGAAAACATAAAAAACAGAACATTTCACAGGTTTAGTCAAAATGAAACTGGATAAATAAATCGAGACGCTAATTTCAGTGCTTGATAAACACTTCACGATTGCCATGTATCTCTTTAATTTAATTTTCTGAAATGGAAAGTTATGTAGAAGCGCGCGATCGTACCTGTTTGTCAAATATCCAGTTGATGCTTTATTTTCAAAATGTGTTCAAGTTAATCAAAATGTATACATATTTGTTAAAGAATGGTTGGTTTGCTGAATGGTGCTTAACGCCATTTTCAGCACATAATTCAGTTTTATCGATGGAGGCAGACCGCCCCCTTTTTCCTGGACAGAACTAGTATTGTTAACCTCCCGCATCCATAAGAATCGACATTTTCTCACAAGTTAAGCTCCCAGTGGGATTCGAACCAACAGCGATGAGGCGAGAAGGTTTTAAACACAGCTTCTTTACCATTCCGGCAACGCAGAAAGAATATATTTAAATATGTTGGCATGAATCTTTGTAAGTTTCATTTTTGTTTATGATACTGGATTGAAATGGATAATATATATTAATTTCCAAATATGTTTATATATATTACAAAGATATTTGTAGAATTATGATTATAAAATTACTTTTGTGTTATTTGAATAATCCAATTGCTGATTTGAAAACAACTGTACAATAAGTGTGTGAGTTGAGTGTTGAAGTATTTTTGTGAAGAAAGAAAAGTGTTCTTAAAATATAGGCTGTTGATTATAAAATGCTCACATTTCCATAAACGACTTCATTGCTTATTTGGAATGGAACGAATCTCGTAAATAATATAGTGCAATTCAAATGTGTATTTATTGTATGCATTTTATTTACATATTTTTTAATATACTGCTCAATATAATTTTAAGGACCATGTTTGGATTTTGGTCATTTTTTAAACTGCTGTAATTGAACAATTTACTGTATTTTTTCCACTTGTAAACATGTTTAAGTTTACAACTGTTACATTACATACATGTTTCAACTTTTATATGAATATGAACTCCACAATATTAAAGATTAAGTAATTATAACCGTTTTATTTTGTTGTCTTTAAATTATTTTGAGGAGTATATATATTTATATTATATTTTTGAAATATGTTTACTGTTATTATTTTGTCACATATAATAAAAGAAAACACACTTAAGTTGTTTATATTTATAAGATACTTACTTTTATGTAATAATGTTCGTTCTATGTCTTTTCCTTATTTTACGCTATAGGGCATCCGTCATTTTGAAGTTTGAACGACGATCTAACATAACACAAAATATTCAATGTTGATTGGTTACTAAGAAGTTTTTAAAATTCCTTTCTAACATGGTTTATTAAAATACCCAATGCTGATTGGTCATTGGAGAGGTCTTAAAAGCTATACAATACCTCTGGCGTCATGCATAATAACGTCAACCGTTAAGACGTTATTATAAACGTCAGAAAACACGTTAACCGTTGAGAGGTCATTTTAAAACGTCAGATGCAAAACAACAATTAACGCGTTATTTTAAGCGACTCGAGGTTTTAACAACACATTTAAATAGGATGAAGCTGTATATTCTTCTCGTTTGATGTAGAGAGATAGGCACAACATGTAAAAAGGTCGAATTTGTTTGAATCTTGTGCAATCTCTCGCCAAAATGTGTATCATGATACATAAAACTCCATGTTAGATAAGAAATTAAACATTTCCAGCGGGTTTATATTGTAACAAATCGCCCCTTTGTATTGATTAACTGGCCCTTTGTACTGCGCCCCTTTGTATTGATGAGCTGTCCCTTTGTATTGATGAACTTCAAGTACCGCCATCATGTATTGATATGGGACAATATAAACAGACTACGACCCTTGGTATCACCGCCCACCATTGATTTGGGACAAAATAAACCCGCTGGCAATATTATGTTTTTAATTCAAAATTTGTAAAAAAACAACATATTTCAGTTTGTTAAATTTAGCATTATAAAAACCACTTAAAAATCGAAAATAAAAAATAATTACATTATTAAACGAATGTAATGTAATGTATTTATTTCTTACAGTTGGAAGTAACCTTGTTTTGTTGACGAACACATTAAAAAATGAAAAGGATGACTGTTGACAGTTATTAAACAGGATATTATTTTGACAGTAAAATATGACATTCATTACGCATTCGAGATTTCACAGTTAACTTTTAAACATGCTTTAAAAACAAATTTAACATTGGTAAACAAATGGCTCTCATGAATTGCTTCATTGCGCATATCCGGTTTGAAAACTCAAACAACCGTCAATAATTATTTTTACAGTGACAGAGCCATTTGTTATCACACAATAACTATGTGTGGTAAATTTTGGCAAAGTATAAACATGACGTCATCCTTATGAGAATACTACAAGAATAATATAGAATAGCAAAAACGAATATGGTCATTCCCTTAATTGTATTGTATTCATACATTGTAAAATCCTATATTCTGTCGAAAGTAGATGGTTTTGCACAATATATCAGTCTGGTAATTTATCAGTTTGTATTGCATATAAATTCAATGTGAACAATAACTTTCATAAAAAGAGTATGCAATGGGAAATTTGCCCGGATATCGACGGACACGACAAATAAAAAAGAAGAAGATTGTAGTCTCGCTTTGATTGAGATGGGCAGTATTACATGCTTGCTACTGTTCACGCCCGCTAGCCGCGGGTTTGCATAACTCAATATTTAAAATGTCAGTACGAAAATAGAACTACCACGAAGATGGTATGCATACATCATGATGTGCGAAATGAACAAAATGGTGTTTAGTTGGGAACAGAGGCTATGCAGCCTGCGTGTTACACGTTACAGTCAATAGACTTAATTAAAAAAACAGACAACATATAACATTACCTCCACTCCTCAATATTTCCACTTCTATATACTGAAGACAGTAATCATTCGCCTTTTCAAACATAACAACATGCATATCTGTTGTGGCAGAAAAGGAAAAGTTATTACGAGCCAAGATTGTATATCTAGTATACAAACTAAACAATGCTCATCAGAACAACTATTTTGCACATCTAAAAGAAAAATGAAACATATGAAAGAAGTATTTTATTACCAGCAACTTTGGGATTAGAAATGTGCATTTATGTTCCCTCTAAATACTCAGTTATGAAGAACAGATTAACCTGCCTCTTGCCCACGTGGTTCTAGCATCTTTACTGAAAACGTTCTATCTTTAGTTTGTCTTCCAAATGAGATGAGTGGTGGTCGTAATGCGTCATCGATGGGTGGTCGTAGTAATGGGTCATTGATGGGTGGTCGTAGTAATGCGTCATCGATGGGTGGTGGTAGTAATGGGTCATCGATGAGTGGTCGTAGAAATGGATCATCGATGGGTGGTCGTAGTTATGAGTCATCGATTGGTGATCGTAGTAATGGGTCATCGATGGGTGGTCGTAGTAAAGTCGTAGTAATGGGTGGTCGTAGTAATGGGTCATCGATGAGTGGTTATAGTAATGGATCATCGATGAGTGGTCGAAGTAATGGGTTATCGATGGGTGGTCGTAGTATTGGGTCATCGATGGGTGGTCGTAGTAATGCGTCATCGATGGGTGGTGGTAGTAATGGGTCATCGATGAGTGGTCGTAGAAATGGATCATCGATGAGTGGTCGTAGTTATGGATCATCGATGGGTGGTCGTAGTTATGAGTCATCGATTGGTGATCGTAGTAATGGGTCATCGATGGGTGGTCGTAGTAAAGTCGTAGTAATGGGTGGTCGTAGTAATGGGTCATCGATGAGTGGTTATAGTAATGGATCATCGATGCGTGGTCGAAGTAATGGGTTATCGATGGGTGGTCGTAGTATTGGGTCATCTATGGGGTTGTAATAATGGGTCATCGATCCGTGGTGGTAGTAATGGGACATCGATGAGTGGTCGTAGTTATGGGTCATCGATGAGTGGTCGTAGTAATGGGTCATCGATTAGTTGTCATAGTAATGAGTCATCGATGAGTGGTCGTAGTAATAGGTCATCGATGAGTGATCGTAGTAATGAGTCATCGATGGGTGGTCGTAGTAATGGGTCATCAATGGATGGGCGTATTAATGATCGATGAGTGGTCGTAGTAATGGGTCATATATTGGTTGTCGTAGTAATGGGTCATCGACGGGTGGTCGTAGTAATGAGTCATCGATGAGAGGCCGTAGTTATGATCGATGAGTGGTCGTAGGAATGGGTCCTCGATGGGTGGCCGTAGTAATGAGTCTTCGATGGCTGATCGTAGTAATGGGTCATCGATGAGTGGTTGTAGTAATGGATCATCGATGCGTGGTCGTAGTAATGGGTTATCGATGGGTGGTCGTAGTAAAGGGTAATCTATGGGGTCGTAGCAATGGGTCATCGATGCGTGGTCGTAGCAATGGGACATCGATGAGTGGTCGTAGAAATGGGTCATCGATGAGTGGTCGTAGTAATGAGTCATCGATTGGTGATCGTAGTAAGGGGTCATCGATGGGTGGTCGTAGTAATGGGTCATCGATGGATGGTCGTAGTAATGATCGATGAGTGGTCGTAGTAATGGGTCATATATGGGTTGTCGCAGTAATGGGTCATCGATGGATGGTCGTAGCAATGATCGATGAGTGGTCGTAGTAATGGGTCATATATGGGTTGTCGCAGTAATGGGTCATCGACGGATGGTCGTAGTAATGAGTCCTCGATGGGTGGTTGTAGTAATGAATCATCGATGGGAGGTAGTAGTAATGGGTCATCGATGAGTGGTCGTAGTAATGGGTCATCGATGGGTGGTCGTAGTAATGAGTCATCGATGGGTGGTTGCAGTAATGATCGATGAGTGGACGTAGTAATGGGTCATCGATGAGTGGTCGTAGTAATGGGTCATCGATGAGTAGTTGTAGTAATGGGTTATCGATGCGTGGTCGTAGAAATGGGTCATCGATGCGTGGCAGTAGTAATGGGTCCTCGATGGGTGGTCGTAGTAATGGGTCATCGATGAGTGGTTGTAGTAATGTATGAATAGTCGTAGAAATGGGTCATCGATAAGTGGTCGTAGTAATAAGTCATCGATGGGTGATCGTAGTAATGAGTCATCGATGGGTGGTCGTAGATATGGGTCTTCCATTGCTATCGTAGTAATGAATCATCGATGAGTGGTCGTAATAATGGGTCATCGATGGGTGGTCGTAGTAATGGGTCATCTATGGGGTCGTAGTATAGGGTCATCGACGCGTGGTCGTAGTAATGGGTCATCTATGGGGTCGTAGTAAAGGGTCATCGACGCGTGGTCGTAGTAATGGGACATCGATGAGTGGTCGTAGTAATGGGTCATCGACGGGTGATCGTAGTAATGGGTCAACGATGGGTGATCGTAGTAATGGGTCATCGAAGGGTGATCGTAGTAATGGGTCATCGATGGGTGGTCGTAGAAATGGGTCATCGATTAGTTATCGTAGTAATGAGTCATCGATGAGTGGTCCTAGTAATGGATAATCGATGGGTGGTCGTAGTAATGGGTCATCGATGGATGGTCGTAGTAATGATTGATGAGTGGTCGTAGTAATGGGTCACATATGGGTTGTCGCAGTAATGGGTCATCGAAGGATTGTCGTAGTAATGAGTCCTCGATGGGTGGTTGTAGTAATGAGTCATCGATGGGGGTCGTAGTAATGGGTCATCGATGAGTGGTTGTAGTAATGGGTCATCGATTGGTGGTCGTATTAATGAATGATCGATTGGTGGTCGTAGTAATGGGTCATCGATCGGTGGTCGTAGTAATGGGTCATCGATGCGTGGTCATAGTAATGAGTCATCAATGGGTGGTCGTAGTAATGATCGATGAGTGGTCGTAGTAATAGTTCATTGATGGGTGGTTGTAGTAATGATTGATGAGTGGTCGTAGTAATGTGTCATCGATGAATGGTCATAGTAATGAGTCATCGATAGGTGGTCGTAGTAATGATCGATGAATGGTCGTTGTAATGTGTCATCTATGTGTGGTCTTAGATATGATCGATTAGTGGTCGTAGTACTGGGTCTTCGATGGGTGGTCGTAGTAATGGCATCGATGGGTGGTCGTAGTAATGGGTTATCGATGGTAGTAATGAGTCATCGATGATAAGTCGTCATTATGATCGATGAGTGGTCGTAGTAATGGGTCCTCGATTGGTGGTCGTAGTAATGGGTCCTCGATGGTCGTTGTAATGAATCCTCGATGGGAGGTTGTAGTAATGAGTAATCGACTGGGGTGTCGTTTCAATGGGTCATCGATGAGTGGTCGTAGTAATGGAGCATCGATGAGTGGTCGTAGTAATGGG
The DNA here is from genome assembly GCA_037043455.1 of Cyrtodaria siliqua. Taxonomy (NCBI): domain Eukaryota; kingdom Metazoa; phylum Mollusca; class Bivalvia; order Adapedonta; family Hiatellidae; genus Cyrtodaria; species Cyrtodaria siliqua. The sequence continues at coordinate 27,144 of JAWPHD010019293.1, forward strand.
TCATCAAGAGTGGTCGTAGTAATGGGTCATCGATGGGTGGTCGTAGCAATGGGTCATCGATGGATGGTTGTAGTAATGATTGATGAGTGATCGTAGTAATGGGTCACATACATGGGTTGTCGCAGTAATGGGTCATCGACGGATGGTCGTAATAATGAGTCCTCGATGGGTGGTTGTAGTAATGAATCATCGATGAGTGGTCGTAGTAATGGGTCATCGATGGGTGGTCGTATTAATAAATGATCGATTGGTGGTCTTATTAATGGGTCATCGATCGGTGGTCGTAGTAATGGGTCATCGATGGGTGTCGTAGTAATAATCGATGAGTGGTCATAGTAATGTGTCATCGATGGGTGGTTATAGTGATGATCGATGAGTGGTCGTAGTAATGGGTCATCGATGAATGGTCATAGTAATGAGTCATCTATAGGTGGTCGTAGTAATGATCGATGAGTGATCGTAGTAATTGGTCATCTATGGGTGGTCTTAGTTATGATCGATGAGTGGTCGTAATAATGGGTATTCCATGGGTGGTCGTAGTAATGGCATCGATGAGTTGTCGTAGTAATGGGTCATCAATGGGTGGTGGTAGTAATGGGTTATCGATGGGTGGTCGTAGTAATAGGTCATATATGGGGGTCGTAGTAATGGGTCATCGATGCGTGGTCGTAGTAATGGGACATCGATGAGTGGTCGTAGTAATGGGTCATCGATTAGTTGTCGTAATAATGATCGATGAGTGGTCGTAGTAATGGGTCATCGATGGGTGGTCATAGTAATGATCGATTAGTGGTCGTAGTAATGGGTCATCGACGGGTGGTCGTAGTAATGAGTCATCGATGAGAGGTCGTAGTTATGATCGATGAGTGGTCGTATTAATGAGTCATCGATGGGTGGTCGTAGTAATGGATCTTCGATGGGTGGTCGTAGTAATGGATCCTCGATGGGTGGTCGTAGTAATGAATGCTCGATGTGGGGTTGTAGTAATGAGTCATCGATGGGGAGTTCGTAGTTATGATCGATGGGGAGTTCGTAGTTATGATCGATGAGTTGTCGTAGTAATGGGTCCTCGATGGGTGATCGTAGTAATCGGTCCTCGATGAGTGGTCGTAGTAATCGGTCCTCGATGGGTGGTCGTAGTAATGAGTCCTCGATGGGGGTCGTAATAATGGGTCATCGATGGGTGGTCGTAGTAATGAATGATCGATTAGTGGTCGTAGTAATGGGGCATCGATGGGTGGTTGTAGTAATGGGTCATCGATGGGTGGTTGTAGTAATGGGTCATCGATGGGTGGTCGTAGTAATGAGTCATCGATGGGTGGTCGTAGTAATGATCGATGCGTGGTCGTAATAATGAGTCATCGATGGGTGATTGTTATAATGATCGATGAATGGTCGTAGTAATGGGTCATCGATGAATGGTCGTAGCAATGAGTCATCGATAGATGGTCGTAGTAATGATCGATGAGTGGTCGTAGTAATGGGTCATCGATGGGTGGTCGTAGTTTTGGTCGATGAGTGGTCGTAGTAATGGGTCATCGATGGGTGGTCGTAGTAATGGCATCGATGAGTGGTCGTAGTAATGGGACATCGATGAGTGTTCGTAGTAATGGGTCATTGATGAGTGGACGTAGTAATGGGTCATCGATGAGTGGTCGTAGTAGTGATCGATGAGTGGTCGTAGCAATGGGTCATCGATGAGTGGTCGTAGTAATGATCGATGAGTGGTCGTAGTAATGGGTTATCGATGAGTGGTCGTAGTAATGAGTCATCGATGAGTGGTCGTAGTAATGATCGATGAGTGGTCGTAGTAAAGGTCATCGATGAGTGGTCGTAGTAATGATCGATGAGTGGTCGTAGTAATGGTCATCGATGAGTGGTCGTAGTAATGAGTCATCGATGGATGGTCGTAGTAATGATCGATGAGTGGTCGTCATAATGGGTCATATATGGGTTGTCGTAGTAATGGGTCATCGAGGGGTGGTCGTAGTAATGGGTCATCGATGGGGGGTCGTAGTAATGGGTCATCGATGGGGCGTCGTAGTTATGGGTCATCGATGAGTAGTCGTTTGAAACAACAAACACAAACAAGAGAGACAAACACTGGCTTTGCGTTATTCTACTTTAAAGTCACACAGGTCGGGATTATTAATCTCATGTCCTACGCGGTATTCTTCTTTAAATCTACACAACCCTAGCACCGGCTTACGCGGTATTCTTCTTTAAAGCTACACAGATTGGGCTTGATGATCACAAAGTATCACACTACTGATCTATAGACTAAACAAACGCTAGTGTGAATGTTAATAAATACTGAAAATGAGATCCCCTGGAATCAACAAACACAAAGAAAAAGGTAGCGCACTCCATTTTAGAGCGGTAATACAAAATGCAACGCTTTTCACTTTTAAGAGATATATAGAGGATTATCTATAGGCTTTTACGTGTGTTAAATGTTGGATGTATGAAACGACCTGCATGCAATCATTGGCTCCTGCTATATTTATCCCGGACTCAGAAAGCCGGGTATAAACCGACTGTTCTTTCCTAAGATCTGAGAGTAAATAACAGGGACGCAGTCAAATTGGTTTACGGGTAATTTATCGGTATGTTACTACAAGAAGTAGATGTAAATTTCAGGGATATAGTATATATCTGTTCTGAGTATACGAATAGAGCTGGTTCCAAATCGGTATAGTCACTAATTACTGATTAGTGATTGGTGTTAAAATGTATTAAAGGGACACAGGATGGCAATGAAACTCCTAGTTGTACGTGAACTGTCTCCAGTTTTCTAAACAACGAATTTGTGTAAATCATTCCCTTAACGCTATATTTTTATAGCATGCCGCTTTATATGTTTGCCTTTATTTGTTATTTCATGTTTACCAGCTTATGACGAAATCAGGTAGAAAGCGATCAAAATTAATTAAGGCAGGGCATCATTTACTTTATAGACATTAAGATGTGCATTTCGAAACTTTACCTAGGTAGTACATAGGTAGTATTATAATTTACAGAAAATAAAGTTTGCCACTCTCGTTACTCTAACACACGACCTTTCTTATTCACAGTCAGACGTCATAAGTGTACGCTTGTTATTGTGAAATTATTATTTCATGTTAGCAATTCCAGAACGTACCAACACATATCGATGGACGGACTTATGGGTAAACCTTCAGGTATTAAAGTACGTCCGTGGTTCAAATACCGTTTCGCGCAACAATTTGTTCATGAAATACAATTGGAAGCCGTAATTTGTTATCTATTCGAAGGCTAGATAAAAATGTGATATTTTACGCATGATTTCTAGCTTTTATACCGATTTGATGGTTGTTCTTCGAATTGAAACTACTTCACTCATAACTCATTCACATTCTTGAGTTTAAGTATAATGCCTTTTAACTTTAACTAATATACTCAAAAAGAAGAAACATAATCGCAAAATCGATTCGGTTTCAAAGAGTCAAACCATCTCATAATAGAGTTCGTTCAGAGAATTTAATGATGTGCCATCATTGCCATGTGTACTTTCCAAAAAAACACATGAACTGAATTGAATTTGGGTTTTACGGAGCACCAACACAAAACAGGTTATATCTCACCAACAGGACCCATTCTTCATTTGCATCTAAATGAAAATATGCAGAATGGGCCCACAACTTCTCAACTGCAGAAGTGCAAAGTTGCTGCAAATTCTATTGTAAACACTCTATTTTTCGTTTGAGTCAGATCATTGGTTTCACTCAAGATTCATGAATTCGGGGAGGGGATGGTAGATATGTATGTGTGCGTGCGTGCGTGCGTGCGTGCGTGCGTGTGTGTTGGGCGGTGGGAGGGGTATTTTGTCTGGATAAGCAGTCGCCTTATTCTTTCCCGGGAACCACACGGGGGAAAATCACATGAAACAGGTTTCTGTGTTTATAACTATTTTATATGAACAATTTTGTTATCGGGTGAACTACATTATCTGGAATAAGTCATAAATGACGCATCACTTCCTTCTTTTTAGACTGCTTCACTGCGCATGTAACGTTTCTCTCTTACACGTCGATTTCGCTCGCCGGGAAATTTAACCGGTTGCTTCACTGAGAAATGTCCCGTTTTACAAACTCGAACAAGCTGTGTTCTATTTATAAAACTGGAAATCTACACTAGCCAATATATTCTACAATCGTTTATATTTAAACGCTGTGGAGCATTCTACCTTCTTTTGACTTATGAAGGACATAGGTACTCCTTTAGCTGTTTCGAATGATCTCGAATAACATACGGCGGTATAACAGTGTAAAAATCAGGAAATTCATTATTGGGGTCTTTGTTATGCCATACGAGGTATTTGAGATTTCTCCATCTTGCAGATGCTTTAAAATGGTCCTGATAACCCCAATAAGTCGGAAATAGTTCAAAAACTGCCGCATGAGACGGCAGAAACATCACGTGCGCCATGCCCGCTCCGTGCATTCCTATCAGCACATCAGTACTAGTAAATAGCTCTACCTGCTCCTTCATCCCCATCTCTTCCAACACCACTGCACGCACGTTATGTCCCAAATAAACTGTTTTCACTTCATTCAGAATCTCGTCTTCGTTTTTGAACTTTCTATGAATCAGTCCATTTAAGTCTGTTTTTCTCTCCGGATGAGACATATAATCTCGTCGAAAAATAATTGTGACAGATATATTTGAACAATTAAGTGAGTGTGGTTTGTTTACGCCAAACGCTCCAATAAAAAAACTGTGAAATTCGTGAACATATTGAAGATCGGGTGCCATATGGGATTGAACAGTACTATCGTATCCGATTATATTCCAAATTAAGTTTTTATATACTATATTGGTTTCTGAATCCGAGTATTTCGTCACCTTCCCGAATAACGCATCCCATGTTTCGTCCATTAGTCCAGGAGGTCTGTCGTCCATAAACAAGATGTCCACTTGTCTCGGATCAAAATTAAATAATTTTGACAGCAGGAATACATTATACCACTCGCACAGAGTGTGGTAGAGATTATGGGCTTCTATTCTCATAACTACTATTGTCAGAGTGCTTTTTATATTCCCGTTTGATATTTCCGTTAGAGGATATCGCTTCATATTTTCTAACCAAACCTTCAGCGGTGAATTTGCTCCACCGTTGAATAAGAAATTATACTTTGGAATCGGTTCTTCACATGGAATGGAGAATGTTCTTTTTATTTTGTCAACACGCGCATAACGTAACCATGCAAACTCATTTCCATATCCGGTGAAATAGCCGTTACATCCGGTTACCTTGTTTTTCAACCATTTATTATTTGGAATGTATTTTGTGCTAATGATAGTAGGCTCTTGATGTTTTGTGATTTGTTGATCAGAATAATTGCCAATCGTGGTTGGTTGCTCAGTTTGGGCAATATATTGTTCATGATTATTAATCGCAATTGGTTGCTCTTGTTTGGTATTATTATGCTGAAGAGTGCCGATCGTACTTGATTGTTCCTGTTTGGAAACAAGATGTTTTGGAAAGTGAATCGCAATAGGTTGCTCCTGTTTAGAAGTCTCATGTTTCGGATTATCGATCTCGATCGGTTGCTCCTGTATCACAAGTCGATGTTTCGGATTATCAAACGAAATTGGTTGCTTTTGTTTGTAACTATAGTGCTTAAGATTGTCAATCTTAATTGTTCGCTCCTGTTTGGTCAAATATAGTTTTACATACAACAGTACGACTATCATGGCAGTAACTGTAAAAATACAGTATCTCCTCCAAGGGCGAGATTTTACACGCATGTCGGACAGGCAGTTGTCAGATGCTGCCGGTGTAGGTAAAGTTGTTATTTGATGGTAGTCCCTGTGAATAAATAACACAAATATTTACTTCCATGTCAAATTAACTATTACAAAACTGGTAACATGTGTAACACTCTTTTTCAAAAACTATAAAAGTAAAACAATACCCCACTCCCAACCCACCTCACAAAAACAAACAATAACAACAAACAACCCAAATATAATTGTAGCAACAAACGTCAAGCAGGAAATGTACAATTCACAGAACTCAACTATCCAAATAAAACAACAATTACATAAATATAAGCAAAATATGCGACACCATAAACATAAAGGGTTGGCAACAGAAGTACCGTATTGGTACGGGCAATGGCATAAAGGGTTGGCAAAAGAAGTTACCGCCTTGGAACGGTCAGTGGCATAAAAGGTTGGCAACATAAGTTCCGCATTGGAACTGTCAGTGGCATAAAAGATTGGCAACAGAAGTACCGCCTTGGAACGGTCAGTGGCATAAAGGGTTGGCAACAGAAGTACCGCCTTGGAACGGTCAGTGGCATAAAGGGTTGGCAACAGAAGTTACCGCCTTGAAACGGTCAGTGGCATAAAGCGTTGGCAACAGAAGTACCGCATTGGAACGGTCAGTGGCATAAAGGGTTGGTAACAAAAGTACCACATTGGAACGGTCAGTGGCATAAATGGTTGGTAACAGATGTACCGCATTGGAACGGTCAGTGGCATAAAGGGTTGGTAACAGAAGTACCGCATTGGAACGGTCAGTGGCATAAAGGGTTGGCAACAGAAGTTACCGCCTTGGAACGGTCAGTGGCATAAAGCGTTGGCAACAGAAGTACCGCATTGGAACGGTCAGTGGCATAAAGGGTTGGTAACAGAAGTACCGCATTGGAACGGTCAGTGACATAAAGGGTTGGTAACAGATGTACCGCATTGGAACGGTCAGTGGCATAAAGGGTTGGCAACAGAAGTACCGCATTGGAACGGTCAGTGGCATAAAGGGTTGGTAACAGATGTACCGCATTGGAACGGTCAGTGGCATAAAGGGTTGGCAACAGAAGTTACCGCATTGGAACGGTCAGTGGCATAAAGCGTTGGCAACAGAAGTATCGCATTGGAACGATCAGTGGCATAAAGCGTTGGCAAAAGAAGTACCGCTTTGGAACGGTCAGTGGCATAAAGGGTTGACAACAGAAGTACCGCTTTGGAACGGTCAGTGGCATAGAGGCTGCTGAGGGTATGAGCCACTTTTACCTTACTGTCATCCCAATTAAAGTTTAAGATACAGCGTAAAACGAAAATCTCAGATATCGCGTAGAAAATATCAAAATCAGGGAACCATTTCTCAATAAACCCAAACTACAACATTTCGGTGTCCATGTACCTATTTATTGCCTAAATTACGTAAGCAAAACTTGTATTCCAGTGGTATGGAATAGATTTATTAAAAATTGATTTATTAAACTAAATCTTTGAACACATGTATAAAGGTGTTTATCTCTCGCAATAATAGTTTTAACTGTATTGACAATTATTTTGTTGATATCAGTAATACATTTGTTGAGATCAACAGTTAATTGGTGTATTTAATAATGATGGTATAGTATGCAGACAGACAAAAATGGCTATGGTAAACAAATTGAAACAGTTAATGCATGCTTTTAACTTGATTGGATCATATTTTATGTCGTTTTTCTTTTAATGTTTCAAATGACAAATGTTTAAGCAGTCAAACATTTGAAAGCCTTAACATCAATTTTATCTTAAGTATACAGCACACTCTTGTTACAGATTACTTTTTGATGGAATGTACTTTTATTTACACTATCTTGTCAATTTGAGCGCTGAAGACAGAATAATAGCGAGGTTATGTACGCTTAAAATATATTTTATCGGTGGGACTTTATTGCCTAATGACCATTCCAAGTCGGTAACCCTGTCTTCACAACTCTTTGTGTTGTGTATTGTCCTTGTCATTGTATAGCTAATTTGCTTTTTATTTTTGGTACAGGGCGGATCTACGTTGCCATTGCGTCTGGGTGCTGTGATTTCTTTAGAACCCTTTTCCTCATTTTTAATACATCACCTTAATTTGTCAGATGCTAATCTTTGTCCAATATGAGATATGGAGCATAAATAGAGGGTTTTGAGCATATGGGCTGTGTTGAATTGATTCACATGTATGCATGTGAAAGACTTATCAATACATATTTCAGTTATGAAGGCATATACCATAAAGCATGCAATGCGCCTGTAATGGATGACTGTGGAGGAAGATATCCACTGTACACAATGCAAGTAGCTAACACAATGTTTATAACGTAATGGTGCACAATTCTTAAAATGGCAAATCACGGATATATTAAAACATGTTAAGTGATGTCGGTTGTATTTGATAACTCAGGATATGTTAACAGTTGTAATAAACGGCGTCATTGTGCAAGTTTGCATGCTTTATATTTCATTATCACATAACACCTGGTGTGGCAGTGTATTACTTATTTTCTGTAATACACTAGTGTATTACAAATGCAAATGAGGATAGAATCACCATGCAATATATTCCTACGCGCTGTCAAAACAATAAGATGGCTACGAATACGATTTCAGTGGGCCACTTTGTAAAGATTGATGGAAAAGGACGCACGGTTGTAACCGAAAAAGTGGTTTCGGAACGTTTTACATGGTGAAGGATTGTTCTATCTGGACATTTGTGAACTACCTTCGGGAAAGTCCATTTTCCCGCTCTTTTGTCCACTGACCGTGCGTAATTTGGTCAATTCTGGGAATAGATTGGTCAGTTTGATTGGGCAGCTGTTGTCGTGAAGTTGTCTGTCACTTATAGTTATAGTTGCAATTGCAGTTTGACTATTTTAATTATATAATAACATTGCATTTTGTGTATGTAGTGTATTAATAAGGGGTCTATGGCATTTATTTCAAGAGTACTGCCTACATTTGTAATTCTTCCATAGTTGACCTCATTTGCCTTTCTTCCACTAACATTTTATAATTCTTTGTCCTGAGAGAAAGGGTCAATGCACATTTTAGCAAAGTAATTTTTATATTCATTGTGTGAAGATATTGTGTTTTAAAGATTGAGATAATTTAAATTCACCTGTATATATATATATATTACCTGACTAGATGATAGTAAGGCCCAGTCTATTTATTAATGGTTATCTGTCATAACCAGGTAGACGTATTGAGAGTGATGAGCTACGATATCGATTATTGTGGGCGATGAGCCATGATATCGATTATTGAGAGTGATGAGGCATGATATCGATTATTGAGCGTGATGAGCCATGATATCGATTATTGAGAGGGATGAGCCATGATATCGATTATTGAGAGTGATGAGCCATGATATCGATTATTGTGGGCGATGAGCCATGATATCGATTAT